>APFE030663876.1:64819-78710 GCA_000404065.3 Pinus taeda
TAGACTTAGGAACTCCATTAAAAATATTAATTATTTTAATATCTCCCAAACTGGTTAGATTCTACCCAAACCATTTCTAGGCCTTGGAGATCTCATGTGCTTTAGCCTCTCCACCAATTTTCGTGGCTAGAGTACATCCGATGCTACCCCAAATCAGCACTCCCTCTTAGTGAGGACTATGCTCTAGTAATACTCCTCACTGAGTATCACCCTGATCATCCAACGTCGGTCCCTGTGCTAATGTTAGGCCTACTGCTCAACATCCTCTACACTGTTGCATCATGTACTGTTACCCATGGCCCTGCCACTGCCACTATTGCATCCGTACGACAACTCCCTTTGCATCCGTGCTGCCGCCCATGGCCCTGCCACTGCCACTGTTGTATTTGCACTGCATCCCCTCTCATCATGCTGTCTATAACACTGCTAAAAACTGCATTGCAAGTTAGTTATTGAGAAGTAACTGATCTCCCTATTCTGACATCTCTGTCTGGCTAGAAACACTCCCTATGCTGAAGCTCCCTCTGTCGCTGACAAGTGCTCCCTCTCTGACCTTTGCCCTATTGCAACAACTCCATGAATCTCGCACTGCTGCCTCACGCTGCCCTGGGACTCCTACACTGTAGCGCTATCTGTCGCTCCATTTGCATCCATCTCTATCGACAACCGCCAGTCCTACTACACCTCTTCGGGGCTCCCACAACAAGGTATAATCCAATATGTTAGGTACCTCGAGGATTCTGCCCCTCATCGCCTGTAGTTCGTCTGACTACAACTTGATGTCTCCCCACTTCCTCTCAAGTGGCGCATGAGCACTCATGGCATAGTCATCATCTGTCTCCACTTCTTTCTCCGCCCTTGCTGGTGCTGCCTTGGTCTCAGAAGCCTCTCCCTTGCTCTTCTTCCTTGGACACTGGCTCGCGTAGTGACCTAGTTCTCCACAGTTGAAGCATTTGACCTTGGAGAGGTCCTTTTTCTTTCGTTTCTCCTGCTTTCCCTCAGATGCTAGGGCAACATCCTCCGCTTCCTCCTTGATTCTGATCCCCTAGCCACTACCTCCCGCCTTGCTTAGCCTTCTAATATCTTCTTGGCAAAGAGCTGCCCACATTTCCTCTCAATTTGAAAGGGTCGCCCTTCCCAATATGCTCTGGAGAAACACCTCCCAGTCTTCTGAGACTGTGTTTAGGGTTGTTCTCACCATCAATTCTTGATCTGGCGTGGCCCCTATAGAAGTCAACTTATCTCAGATCTCCTTCAATCGACTGAGGAAGGTGTCTATCTACTCCCCTTTCTGCATCTGGTATGACCGCATCTGATTTTCATGTAGCATCCTTCTCTGCACAGAAGTATGCTGGTACAATTTCTTTAGGGCCTCCCACATCTCATTTGCCGTGTCCTTTTCGGCAATATGTGGTACTACATGGTCCTTAACCCCGTCAAGAATGATTCTCTTGGCCCTCGCCATTGCCTCCCTGCCCAACATCCTTTGCACTATTGCATCTGTATTGTTGCCTATGGCCTTGCCACTGCCACTGCTGCATCCATACGACAACTCCCTCTACATCCGTGCTGCTGCTAGTCCATCCTCCCAACATTGTTTCTGCACTGCATCCCCTCTCATCATGTTGCATGATGCATCGTGCTACTATACTGCAACTCAGTGACTGAGAAGTAAGTACTAATCCACCCAACTTCTGACATACCTATAAGGCTAGAGATACTCCCGATGCTGAAGCTCCCTCTGTCGTTAACAGGTACTCCCTCTACTGACCTTTGCGATGCTGCAACAACTCCCTGCATCTCGCACTGTTGCACACTTCTTTGTGCCATCCTGCACTGGTGCAACACTCCCGTGCCATTGCCACTGTAGCACTCTCTACCACTCCATCCGCATCCGTCTCTACTGACATTCGCTAGTCCTGCTACTCCTCTTCGGGGCTCCCGTAGTAGCGTATAATCCAAGAGGTTGGGTACCTCAAGGATCTTGCCCCTCATTGCCTGTAGTCCTCCTTACTACAGCTCAATGTCTCCCCACCTCTTCTCTAGAGGTACATGAGCACTCATGGCATAATCATCCTCCTCCTCGACTTCTTTCTCCTACTTTGCAGGCACTGCCTTTGGGTCCGAAGCCTCTCCCTTACTCTTCTTCCTAGGACACTGGTTCACAAAATGACCCAGTTCCCCATAATGGAAGCACTTGATCTTGGAGAGGTCCTTCTTCTTCCTCTTCTCCTGCTTTCCTACAGATGCTAGATGCTAGAGCCACATCCTCTTCTTCCTCCTTCTTGATCCTGACCCCTTTTCCGCTACTCCCCGCCTTGGTCAGCCGTCTGATCTGTTCTTGACGAAGACCCGCCCACAGTTCTTCCCAATCTGGAAGACTCGTCCTACCTAGTATGCTCTGGACAAATACGTCCCAATCCTCAGAAACTGCGTTTAGTGCGGTCCTCACCATCAATTCCTCATCCGACGTGGCCCCTATGGAAGTTAGCTGGTCATGGATTTCCTTCAAGCGACCAAGGAAGACATCTATCTGCTCTCCCTTCTGCATCTGGTATGCCCTTAACTAATTCTCCAGGAGCAACTTCCTATGCACGGAAGTATGCTGGTACAATGTCTTCAAGGCATTCCACATCTCCTTTGCTGTTTCCTTCTCGGCAATATGTGGTACCACATGATCCTTGACCCCATCAAGGATGATGCACTTAGCCTTAGCCATTGCCTCCTCGTACCTTTCATTAGCTACCGGGTCAACTGGGACAGCTATCACTCTCGTGACGAAGCCCTTGAGGCGATGTCTGTCTAGAATGGACAAGATCCTAGCCTTCTAGACCACAAAATTGGACGCTCCATCCAGCTTATCCTGATCTCTCAGCCCATTCACAACTATCACGCTACTCTTCTTTCAACTCCTCTGAGTCTCTCTACTTCCCTCTGGAAGTCTCCTGTTCGACTCCTGCTGAGTCTCTCAATTTCTCGTCTCGAAGTTCTCGGTTTGACTCCCTTGGAGTCTTGATTTCCCTTCTGAAAATCCTTCTGCCAACGTCAAGTTGCCCCACTCCGATCGTCTGTGCAACTGCACCACTGATCCAGATTTCTTGGCTAGAAATCCGCCTTGGCAGCAACTCCCTCTTCCTTGGTCTTGCCTTGTTAGGTACTGTTCTGACCATAATACCCCACCAACTTTGTTCCGCAAATTACCCACAACCTCCTATACCCCAACAACTGAAGGATTTAGCAACTTGGATCTGCGCAATCCCGGCACCAGCAAATCAACTACCCTAGCCAACTGCGTCATCCCTCCTGGCCTCTGCGTGGCTCTACGTGAGCTTGATTTTGCCTCCCTTAGCCTTTGTGCTGCCTTTCTCTAGCCCAAAATGATGAGTAGTCCCTCTACGTCACTCCTTCCTCTGTCGCCTTCTACAAGGATCAACTCTGTCTCTCGGGACAACTGAATCTACTGCAAATGCTTTGCTCGGCTGATGCCTTTAGTTTTCCTGTGATTTGCAACCACGCTTTGATACCATGTTGGAATTTCTAAGTTTGACCTATTAGAAATTCTTCCTGTACTATCTGGTTTATTTCTTCCTACTTGTTTAATTACTTAACAAGTTATTTACCATGTAAATGTATCAACATCGACAGATCATTAACTGAAAGAAAAACAAGCACACAAGTGACACCGTTATTTTTGGACCAATGTCTCCGAAAAACCCAATGTGGGAAAACCAGTGCAACTATTCAGAGGGTTATATTATTATGTAGTTTATTCAGAGCACAACTGGGTGCCTAAACCGGCTCACCCGATAGAGAATATGGCAGCAATACCTCTATATCCGAAAACAGATATTCAGAAAACTTGTCCCACAAAACCCTCTCTGGCACAACTGAAGCTCAACATTGGCCCTTCTGGCCTCTGTGTCAGCCTCCTGCTAACTTGCATCAGCTCCAGGACTCTCTGTGTCATCCCTCAGAGGCACTGTGCAACCTCTGGAAGCCTCTGCGTCACTCCCTCTGCCCTCTGCGTGGATGATGCATTCTCTCTGTGCTCTGTGTTGCCTCTACTGGGCTATGTGGAGCCTGGACTGACTGTTGCTCTGGCTCTCTCTTCTTTTGTGTTAGTCTCCCAGTATAGTCCCTGCCTCTTTGCCTCATGCTCACTGTCCCTCGTTGCTGATCACTGATTCAACTTTGCTTAGCAACTGCGCTCTAGCAAAATGAATGACTGATCACTCTGGGGTGTTCTCCAACTGACCCTTAAGCCTCCTCTTATACTTTTCTCGTTGGTCCTTTAACAATCGAGATTAAATCTCTAATCAATGGCTATGATTAGATTTGACTTGATCCATGAATTTTGGAGCCTTCTAACCAAATTTTGTAGTAATACCCATTAATATTTTATTTTTCCTAAGTTTAGACTTAGGAACTCCATTAAAAATATTAATTATTTTAATATCTCCCAAACCAGGTACAATTTGTCCAAACCATTTATGGGTCTTGGAGATCTCATGTGCTTTAGCCTCTCCACCAATTTTCATGGCTAGAGCACATCCGATGCTACCCAAAATCATAGATTCTTTACCATCCCCATCTCCCTGAAATAAAAAACTTTGTTCTTCCTAGAGCCTTGGTGAGGATGTGTGCCACCTATTCTCCTGTAGGAGTGTATCTCAACCAATGCTTTTAAAATTAAAATCGGTGACCGGACCGGTCCACCTAATGAACCGGTTTATTGACCGAAACCGGTCGAACAGGGACTGGTTAGGTCTAAATGAATCGGTTTTAGAAAAATACATTAAATAATTAATTAATTAATTTTTAATGAAACAAAACGATTTTTAAGATTTAAACAAGCCAACTCCCTCTTAAATTTGTGAATGAGAGGATCTGCACCTATTAGGAAGAGGTCATCCACATACAACACCAGTATGAGAGGTTTGTCATCTTCAACCGTAAAGTAAAGGTTGGGATCGGCTTCACTCCTAGTGAATCTCGACTTCATCAAGTAGCTATTGATCCTCTCATACCATGCTCTGGGTGCTTGCTTCAGCCCATAGAGAGCCTTCTTCAACCTGCATACATGAGATATTCGATCATAAATCTCAAATCCTTCAGGTTGCTCCATGTAGACCTCTTCTTTGATCGAACCATGCAAGAATGCGGCGGTCTTGACATCCTTCTGATGTAGGTTCCATCCTTGTGAAGCCGCAAGGGCTATGATCGAGCGGATGGTGGTATATCTGGCAACAGGTGCAAATATCTTGTCATACTCTTTTTCTTTCGGTTCCCTGGTGTCAGCTTCTTGAGAGTTCCTCACTTTAGGAAGATTGTTCACCTCGTTGAGAGCCATATCTTTGTCAAAGGTGACATCATGACTAATCACGACTTCCCTTTGATCGGCTACATAGATTCTATAGCCCTTAGTATTTTCACCATAGCCCACAAAGATTCCTTTCTTTCTAGATGCACCCAATTTATTCCTTTTCTCTTTCGGCACATGAGAATATATATGGCTTCCAAAAATTCTAAAATGAGATATGTTAGGTTTCTTACCGGTGAATATTTCTTTAGGAGTCTTGGAACCCAATGCTTGATGAGGGCATTGGTTTTGTACATATACGGCAGTGCTTGCAGATTCGGCCCAAAGAAACTTCGGAAGTCTTTGATCATGGAGCTTGGCACGGACGGCTTCCACAATTGTACGATTCTTCCTTTCTGCCACACCATTCTGTTCAGGAGTATATGGTGTAGTAGTCTCCCTCTTAATGCCAGCCTCTTTACAAGAGTCATGAAACACGTTAGATTCATATTCAGTTCCATTATCAGTCCTTAAGATCTTGATCTTCTTTTCGGCTTGATTCTCGATCAAGGCTTGAGATGTGTCACAAGACATGACACCTAGCGGACTTCCTCTGACCTGATATAATGAATCAACTCGAAACCCAAGAGTGAAGGCATCCTTAATATTGTTTTTCCATGCACTTACCTTGCCATTGATGAAATCCACCTTATAGCCTTTGTCTTCCATTGCCGAAATGGACACCAGGTTCTTTTTGAGGTTAGGTACATATAATACATCCTATAAGTGGATCGTATTACGTTGATCCAATTTAAGAGAGACATTTCCTACACCTTTCATGGGATATTTCATATTATCTCCAAGGACAATCTCCAGGTTAGTTTCTTTCTCTATCAGATTATGGAGAACTTCTTTGTAACCAGTGAAGTGCCTTGAGGCACCACTATGAATGAGCCAAATTCCCATTGAGTACGAAGGAGCAGAGGTAGATAGAGCAATTGGTAGATAATATTCATCCTGCTTATTATCAACAACGTTAGATTCATACTTGGAATTTCTAGCTTTCTTGAATGATTGTCCTCTTCCTTGACTTCCAACACTCCTTTTACCTCTGCTATTAGATTTTTCATTCCTTTGATAGCCATGAGAGGGATTTTGATCATTGTCCTGGTGTGAGTCCTTTCTATCAGGGCACTCCCTTGCATAGTGATCTACTTTATCGCAAATGTAACATCGTCCTTTTCTTCCACCCTTAGGTCTAGCCTTTCTTTTTGATTTAGTCCTGGAATAATTACTTTTCTTAGCATGAGAAGAAAAGGCAGCAGGAGGACCTTTAGGCATGGTCATTTCTTGCTCTTTTACCCTTGTTTCTTCTTGAATGCATCTAGCCATTAATTCCTCGAACCCAAGAATTACATTATTGTTCAGAAGAGTAGTCCTGAACACGTACCATTTGGATGGTAATCCTCCAAGAGTCGTGAGTGCCATTTCCCTATCAGTAATAATCTCTCCAATAGGTAGGAGATCGTTCCTGATCTCAATGAGTCTTAAGAAGTATGCTTGCATACTCTCATCTTTGCCCTTCTTAATTTCCTTCAGCTTATTTCTAACAAACAAAACGTGATTTGCATCATTAACTTTAAATAAACTCACCAATCTATCGTAGATTTCCTTGGAGGTGTTCAGGTCGGAGATGTAGGCCAACAAGCGCTTGTCGATAGAGTCCTCAATGATCTTCTTTGTTTTGACTTCATCGGTTTTCCATTTGTTCCTGGCAGCAACGGGTGCATTTGATGGAGGCTCAACAATATTGTCTCTCACATGGTCCAACACTCCTTGATCTTCTAAGATTAGATTGATAGACATCTTCCATCCGTGATAGTCAGCTTTCTCACAGAGCTTGTCTTCGGCAGGGAAGAGTGTTGAGGACCCCATAGTTATTTTAGGATAGCCTTGCCAATCTTCTCTTCGGTGATTGCTCTTGCTCTTGCTCGAGCTTTGTCTTCACCTTAGCTTTGATACCATGTTAAGTTATGGTATGTTCTATGCTTATAGAAGTTTACTTATCTTTCTTATTATTATCCATAGATTAGCAATCACATTTACATAAAGTAAAGTGCAGATAAAACATTAAACGATCGATAGAAAACAAGCCAAGACAAAAGACACAAGATGTGGCGGCTAGTGAGGGACAAACCACAATGTGGGGAACCCTTTGATCAAATCTTCCTTTATCTTCAATAATTCAGTAGAGAGAAATAACACATAAATCTGATTTACATCAGCAGCAGCAAACCCTAGATCAACCAAACTAGGGCAAACAATATCTTGCAAACCGACCGTCGGATCGGCTTGATTCCACCACCAAAAAATGCGGCCTTCAGAGGAGAGTCAGATCCACCTACAACATAGTTTAGAGAGAGAGAAAGAAGAGTCTCTTTCTGCACAGTAGGAGAAGAGCCTCTTTTCTGCGTAGTAGGAGAAGAGCCTCTTTTCTGCGCAGGAGAGAGAGAGAGATGAGATGAAATGAGTGTGTCTAAATGAGGAAAAGTCCTCCTGTATTTATACACAATTGTTGATGATTGAATAGATGCGACTGTTGGGCTTTTGAGCCTACATGAGTGCAGGTCAGCTTGATAATTATTCCATAATTAAAATAAATTTATATCTCCATGAATACTTATTGGAATCAGATGATCTTTAGATCAATCCTACACCTCTCGACGAGAGGAATTTAATAAAAATATTATCAGTCATGAATAATATGACCCACATGGAGTTTGGCCCTAGTTGCCAATTTTAAGAATATACCATGTAAAGGTGAATATATCAAAATGGCACCGAGTGCAATACATATCATTGACAAAATAGTAAAATACATGAGCAATGAGGCTCTAAATGGCCTATAAAGTCCAAAAACAATGTTGCAAGCTATGAGTCCATTGGCCTACTACAAGTCTACAGTGTACACATGATCAATCATCAAGTTCATCACCATTACTAGACATAGGATCATCATCAGGAGCTACATAGACATCATCTGGTTCAGAGTCTGAGGATGCCTCAGTGTGATCTGCAACTTGTGATGTGATGCATCGCTATTGATCTGTCTTATGTGTGTTGTTTTGTGAGTTGAATCTTTCAATCGTTCTTATGTGTCTTGTTGCATGAGTTGAATCTTTCAGTCGTTATGATGTTTGCAACATGTCACTTTCATTTACAACTTATCATGATAAGCCCTTTTCCTTGTTGCAATTTACTTGATATTGAAGTTTTACTTTGTTGTGAGGCTGAGATTTTTTGAAAGTTTAAGTAGCTTGAAAAATGCAAGATTTGCAAATTCTTTTCCTTTTGCTCCCTATCATAAGGATTGGAGTTTTCAATCTTTCATTTACATGTGATCTAATGCACATTATTGAAAGTTCCAAACTTGTTTCTTTTGCTTTGTGGCTCTTATGGTCTTATTGCACCTTTATTGATACCCAAGGGTACATCATTGTGCAACATGTTGTGGTAACTTTGAACTTCAAAACTTGCAAACTTTGTGCCATAGGTTGATACAAAAAATCAAAGGATAGAGGCAGTTGATCAAATGACACAGGCTTAAAAGGTTCAAAGTCTAGGAGATTTTCGCCTTGTGATAAGTATTAAAAAGTTAAAAGCTTCGATGATGCATGCCATATTACAAAGATGGAAGGTTGCCAAAAATTAGTGAATGTTGCTAGGACTAGCAAGTTCTAAGTTTAAGTGACATGAAAAGTGTCACAATGAGAGTAACTTTCGAGGAGGTGTGTCAGAGCTTGAAAACTTCAACAAAAGACTTGAGGTGAAGATAAAAGAGGGACTAGTAGATGGAAAATTAAGGCTTAGCAACACTCCACAAATTTCACAAGTCATAAGCTCAATGCCAAAAAGGCTTTAAACAACACAAGCTAAAGATCTAATGTGAAACAAGGAGCTTGTAGGTAAAATGTAGTTGTTTCAAGATGTACGTGGACTTTAAGTGGCAATGGACGCTGATTCCAACTCAAGCTTATTTCATTTGAGTCACAACCTCTACTAGCTGCACATCTTGAATTTAAAAAAAAATCAGGAAGGATATACAAGTTTTTCTTATCCTTTTGTACCAAAGGCACAACTTGGGGGAGTTGTTACTAGCTCAACAGTTGCTCGGTGTTATATTTGGGAGAGGTACTTAGATTTAGATCTCATATCCTTTGTCCTGACACTTCTTTTGGGCACTACTTAGAGGATTATATCTTTCTTCTCGATGCTCCTAATGCATAGAGGCACAAAGAGGTGGATAGAGTGCAATGCCATTTCGATGCTCAAATTTTTCAAACATTAGGGGTAAGGACAACCCTTGGCAATGAGGCCTAGAAGGGGTGGTTGTATGTGATCTGGAGACAACTTACACATAACCAATAGGTGGCCACCTTTCATTGGCTTTTGGTAGAGGGTCAACTCTTCTAGATAGAGAGATATCCTCTAGGTTGAATCTAGTTCCTCTAGTTAGATTTCCATAGTGAGATTCTTTCCTTTGACCATGGATGGTAAGAGAGCTTCACATTTGACCTTGACCCTCTCTCCCCTTTATCTAACAATAGACTCTCAGAGCATTGAGTCTCTTCTCCTTTTCCTTATACTCTAGAGTGTTGTTTTTCTCTTTGGCATTGTGATAGTTGTGCCTATATCATATAGAGTAGCTTTAATTTTTTCTTCGATAGCGTGGTCATTGTAATTCCACTTTATATCAGCGTGTATATATTGAGCAATCCCATTGACTTATTTTTGGTCACTTTTTGGACATTAAAAGACTTATCTTATTGATTGATATAGGAATATAGCATCATAAACAATATCGAACTCAAAATATTAAAGACTTTGTAACTTTGATGTTAGTTGAACCAACCTAGCTCATTCACATAAACATTATATAGTAACTAGCCAATTAGGATGGGTTAGGGCCAAAAATCGGCCAAAGCACCTTCCTGACTGGGTTTTTCAGCCGGTTCCAACCGGAGGCCTTGCTGATCGACTGGTTTGACCGGTTACTGGTTAGGACCGACCGGTTTTAAAAACACTGATCTCAACTCTACCGCCCCTCGTTGGACATAGTCTCTGACAAGGTAACACCGATATCAATGTGCTTTGACCGATTATGAAATACTGGATTCTTAGAGAGCTTGATGCAACTCTGATTATCACACATGATCCTGGTCGCTTCCATCCTTCTCCTGAATAGATTCACAAGCAATTGCCTAAGCCATATGGCTTCGCACGAAGCTGTGCTAGCTGCCATATATTCTTCTTCAATTGAGCTCAGAGCCACAAATTTCTATTTCCTACTGCACCTGGAGGTCATTCCTGATCCAATGTTGAAACAGTTCCTAGTTGTACTTTTTCGATCTACTGAACTTCCAGCCCAATCTGCGTCAATGAGCCCGCTCAACTTGATGTCATTGCCTCTGGTGTACAATAGTCCATCCTCGACTGTTCCTTGTATATACTTGAGAACATGTTTGGCTGCTGCACAGTGCGCCCTCTTAGGTTCCACCATGAACTGACTAAGGGTGTTGATAGCGTAACAAATGTCTGACCCAGTATTAACCAGATACATCAGGGACCCTATAAGCTATCTGTACAAGGTGGGATCAACGTCTTTATCTTTTGATGCATCAATATTCTTCCAGTTGATGATCATTGGAGTAGCCATAAGTCTACAGTCTTGCATTCTGAATCTCTTCAAGATTTCTATAGCATATCTCCCTTGTCCAAGGAAGATCTCACCCTTCTGCTGCCAAACTTCCAACCCCAAGAAATAATGCATCTGTTCGAAATCTTTCATGTTGAATTCTATGGCTAGGTTCTCCTTGGAATCTTTGATGAACATGGATGATCCTGCCAGGAAGAGATCATCCACATATAACACTAGGATTAGAGGCTCATTCTCTACAACCAGATAGTAGAGATTAGGGTCTGCGTCACTCTTAATGAATCCCATCTTTTGCAAGTAGTCATCAGTTCGACTGTAGCATGCCCTAGGTGCCTGTTTAAGCCCATACAAGGCTTTCTTTAATCTGCATACATGAAATTTCTTCTCATTGTCTCAAAACCTTCTGGTTGTTCAATGTATACTTCCTCTTCTATTACCTCGTTCAGGAATGCCATCTTGACATCCATCTGATGAATCTCCCACCCAATCTGTGTTGCAAGAGATATCACTGTTCTAATAGAAGTATACCTGGCTATTGGGGTGAAGGTTTCTTCGTAGTCTATCCCTTCCTTCTGAGCATACCCCTTAGCCACAAACCTAGCTTTGTATTTCTCCACACTGTCGTCTGCAGCATACTTGAACTTGTAGATCCATGTCAAACCTACCACTGATCTGTCCTGAGGCCTAGGTACTACTTCCCAGACATCATTGACCATTATAGAGTTGTATTCCTCCACCATAGCATCCACCCATACATCCTGCCGAACTACTACCTTCCTACTCCCTGGAAGATAGATTCTATATGTCTTAGCATTCTCGCTATATCCCACAAGATATCCTTTCTCAGCAGTTTGATCTAATTTCTTGCTCCTCTTCGGGTATATGACAATACACTAAACTCCCAAATATCCTGAAATGAATGACTTCAGGTGTCTTCCCGATGAAGACCTTCTTCGAAGTGATTTTTCCCAATGCCCTGTGAGGAGTCCTATTCTAGACATAAACTGTCGTGTTGCATGCTTTCGCCCATAGGAATTTAGTCATATCCTGATCATACAACATTTCCCTAGCTGCTTCCAGAATAGTCCTATTTTTCCTTTCTGCTACTCCATTCTGCTCCAGATTGTAGGGAGCTGTCCACTCTCTTTTGATGCCTTCCTCAGCGCAAAAATAAATCGGTGAAGTCCTTGTCAACATACTCTCCACCATTGTATGAGTGGAACACTTTTATCTTGTTTCCTTTCAGATTCTCCACTAGAGCCTTGAACTCTTTGAATCGACCGAAAACCTCATTCTTGGTTTTCAGAAAGTAGATCCAAGTCTTCCTAGAATGGTCATTGATGAAGGTGACAAAGTATTCGGCACCACTAAGAGATTTTGTGGATATCGGTCCGCAGATGTCCTAGTATATCAATCCTGGCACACTCTTAGCCCTATTGTTGCTTCTAGAAAACACTGCTTTGGCATACTTGCCCAGAGCGCACCCTCTGCATACATCATCTCATTCCGTACTTAGTTCTAGAACTCCTGATACTGTTTTCCTGAGAATTCTCAAAGCCCCATGGTTAAGTGTCCCATCCTCCTATGCCATAGTTCATTCAAATCTTTGTCTCCATTAGTGCCTATCAGTGCCATTGGTGATTCTAATTGCAACCTGTACAACCTGTTACTTCTGATTCCAATCTGGGCCTTTTTTTTCCAACTCGGGTGTTTGACATATACTTTCTCCTTAATGAAGAAAACGTCATAGCCCTTGTTCTGAAGTTGAGATACGGGAAGTAAGTTCATCCCCAATCCTAACACATGCAGCACATTAGTTGCTTGAAGCTGCTCTCCTGCTTTGGTTTAAAAAACTATAGTACCTCTTCTTACGGGAGTACACTTTGCCTTATTTCCCATAGTGATCTAAAATTTCATTCTTTCTTCCTGATAATCTGTAAAACATTCTCGGATTCCTATCATATGCCAGGAAGCTCCACTGTCTATATACCAAACCTTCGAGGAGGCAGATCTTGTTAAGCAAGCGACTTCTTCTTCCAATCTGGAAGCTAACATAGAATAATTGTAATTTATATCCCTTGTGCATTCTGTTAAACACACATGGGCAACCACAAATAGGAAAGATAAAACATGACAGTACAATTTTTATTAACAACTGATATACATTTATAGTACATATTGACCGTTGGGTTTCACATCCCAAGGTCTCTTGGACTCCTTTTATCTATTCGGCTTCCACACTAACCCATTGAGGATTAGGTGTCCAACATTCCCCCCCTTAATCCGAAGGGTTATGTATGAGTCCAAGAAGAGAGCTGTAATACAAAATGTGCAAAAATGCATGGCACCACTAGGCTGAATGTGCTCTCTGAAATGTTGGTATAAAGGGCAGTGGTTTAAGGATGACCACCAACACTGGAACACTTAGTGCAGTTCCTGGAACTCTTCCAAAACTGTCAAGAAGCTGAAGTCTTCTGCTAGAGGAAGTGCTCATATTGTTTTGAAGAGGGACACCTTCAACCAATAAAGGGAGGTCTCACCCCGCATAAAAGGGAAAAATTCAACCTGAAAAGGGAAGCCTCAATTTGTGATGATTTAAGGATGACCAACAACTCTGGAATGCTTAATGCAATTCCTGGAAGTATTCCAAGACTGGCGAGAAGATGAAGTCTTCTGCTAGAGGAAGTGTTCTCAATTTTTTTCCTGGAATTCTTCCGAAACTGGCAAAAAGCTGAAGTCTTTTGCTAGAGGAAGTGTCTCAGATTACCAACTGAAGGCATGCTCAGGGGAATCTTTTTTTCTGGCTACAACTCTGAAACTGGTGTGGCAGGTTGTGGCTCAGGCTCGCTTGATGTGACTTTGAAGCTTGTAGATGA
>APFE030663876.1:79140-89471 GCA_000404065.3 Pinus taeda
TGTGAAGAATGGGTGGTTTTATGATAGTGCTTACATGGATGAAGATCAAAACAGTGATCTTTCAAATGGCCAACTCGGTCACAGTGTTGGCATTTCACGATCTGTTGTTGTTGTTGTTGTTGCTGTGGAAGAGGAGCAAAATCTGGAATAGTTGGAGGTGAACTGTCATGAATGAATCCAGCACTCTGAAACTGAATGGGCTTTGAGTAGTCTGGAATATGAAAGGACAAGTCCTTGTCATATCCAAGACCAGTTCTGTGCTTGTTGTGGACAAGCTATTCCTAAGGTCTGATGATGGGCTTGGGAAGTGCAGACTGAGTTTCTGCATCTGCATGTACAACTGCTGCTTTATTGGGTACTAAATCTGAACCAACTGTAACATTATTGACTTGCTTCTGATGGGTTGCAATCTCAATGTTCTGAACAGAAACATGTTTAGAATGACTCCTTTGTTTTAGTTCTTCTTGCTGTAGCTGAGATTCGAGTTGCAAAAAATCAAATTTTTCCTGTGCATTATGCAGGTAGGTCTGAATGTCACAAAGAGTGTCTTTGCTGACATTTGTGATCCCACCAATAGTGGAATGTATTAATGTATTTAGTAACTCTAATGCATCATCAAATCTAGCCATTCGCTCCAATTATAATATTAATACCTTAGGCTATAATTTACACAAAATTGGTTGATTAAATGAGAATTTGCAGGTTTGCAGACCAAATGGACTATAATTGCAATCACTATAACCGCCCCTTTGAAATAAGTAATGCAATTCAAATCGCCATAATGTAGATCTCTCTCTTTTTGAGGATGAGAAGAATTAGAACCATTGTTACATGTGTTCTCCTGTTCTGTTTGAAAAGGGAAATAGCCCCGTAGAGCCTTGATTATGAAATGGATTGAAATATGCAAAGCAGTTAAAACGAAGAAAATGCAGATATCACTCTTTATAAGGAGGTGGAGAAGAATTAGGTTACAACCGCTCTTTTGTCCACCACCAGCATCAGCACTTTTGCAGCATGAAAAAGTCTACAACCCTATATTCTAATTTTCATCTAGAAAAAAATGCAATAGAGATTATAATGATAAGGAATTAGGGAACCTGGTATCAATTTCTTCACAGTGAGATCAACCTTCTATGACAAAGATAACTTCTACAATATGCCTTCGAATTCCCAGCTCATGCTCTGTAATTTATTCAACTACCAACATGTACACAATTGTGGTATCCACAACAAGAAACTCGACCAGGAATGAGCAGTGAGAATGACAACTCATCTAGCCAACAAGGGAAGGGTTCAACCTTTATATAGCAAGCAACCTCAGCAAACAGACCTGCAAGCCTTTGCGATTCAATCATTCACCACCAACAACAACAACAATAGATAGCAGTACTTCAGCAGCTAAACCTGCGCGCCTTTCCGACCTGTGTGCCTTTGTGAGCAATAACGATTCAATGATATACCAACAACAGCAACAACAACAAATGGAATTACTTCAACAACTAAACTTGTGCGCCCTTCTGACCTATAACAGTTCACCCAGCAGTAGCATGAACGCGAACAATAACAATTCAGCCGGCGGTGGCACGATGAAACGATATCCGATTCTGGTTCTTTCTATGGAATGAATTACTCGACGATTCTGGTGCCCTTGATTGGACTGACGAAATGGCCCGGTGCTATTTATAAAGCAAATGACAGAAGCCGGCTGGCTTCTTGTGGAGCACCTCCAAATTGAAACGTCCAATCCAATGGAGAATGGCCACGGCATCACCGACGATTAAAACATCAGGAGAATTTTAAAAATTACGCAATCTCTCTGACTGACACCTCTGAGTTCTCATTAATCTTTTCCTTCCGCGCCCAATCTTCCGTTTCATCCACCACTGAAATATCTTAAATTTGGCATAAATTTTTGTATCTCAGGTCCGTATCAGTGAAATTACAGTATTGAGTTTATTTGTAGCGATTCCGTCATAGGCGAACACCAAAAAATATGTTAACCATAGTTGAGAAATGTTAACCAGAGATGTTGGTGTGTGGGGTAACCACATGTATACCAGGAGAGGAGGTCTGTGTATAGAAACAGATGTAAATCTTTGCCCATCAATGGTCGACGTTATTACGATGCTTTCAAAGCCTTATGGGTCGTTGTCCAATCCCAAAAGGCCACTGCTCTGCGCAAGACCTTCCTTTCTTTTCAGATAACAAATCAAGCAAACATCGCAGTTCAAACTTCAAACTGCAGGCCAAGACTCACGAGTCTTTGATTAAAGTAACTAATTAAAGAAGAGAATGAATTCTTTCTTGGTCAAAAGGGCACATAAAGACCCAAAAATGTTTGGTACATGAATATGAATATCTGTCGACGATTGCAAACCAAGGCTCAGATGACCGCCTACTGCACTGCGCTAAAGACTTCTGATAGCCACGAAGGACATCTTTCCGTATATAAGTGACTCCAAATCATTAGCAGCAGCACACACTCACATTAATTTATGAATACCAGCTAGGCATACTGCACGGCATAACAAGTTGTTTAATGTCCCGAATTCGTCTGGTGTCTCTAGCATTTTAGACTTTAAAATGCTTACTAGGACTCTTCTGCCAGACTCTGCAATTGCCTAAACACGATTTTTTTGTATAAGGACAGAGCTGTGGATATTTTTCTGCAGCGTCGAGGAGAGTCCAACTCTAAAGCAATAAAAGAAAGAAAGAGATAAAAAGAACCCAAGAAACTGCGCTCGAGCGATTCGAACTGGAAACCCCAGAATCCCCCGAATTCCAGCGTGAGATGGAGAGAGTTAGAGTTCAAATGGATATCAAGAATTGTTAAAGGGGATAAAGCCTCAGTTCATGCAACGGATGTTTTAAGGTTTGGCTGATATTTCAGTGCACATCAGCTTTGGTTCTTGAGGGGGCAGGTTGGAATGTGCAGCCTGGGAGGAGAGTAACGCTTACATATAACCAGCGTACCTATCAAGAGTGGCTTGTTATCGAATGCACAGAAAATAGGGACAGAGGTTATAATTAATGAAATGGCCAGACGAACAGTGAACGTTGCAAAGAAAGAGCGCTGACAATTGCAGAGAATGCCCAAAAATGAGAAAATGCGTTTCTGACAGAGCCCAAATTAGTGGAGCGTTAGGTCATGCAGGCAATTAGAGCACTCAAGTTTTGGCAAGTAGTATAGAGCCAATAGAGAAAAGCTGACAAAACCAGGGGCTCAAATTGGAGCAGGGTCAGAATTCGCCCGCTCTGATACCATGTTAAACACACATGGGCAACCACAAATAGGAAAGATAAAACATGACAGTGCAATTTTTATTAACAACTGATATACATTTATAGTACATATTGTGACCGTTGGGTTTCACATCCCAAGGTCTCTTGGACTCCTTTTGTCCATTCGGTTTCCACACTAACCCATTGAGGATTAGGTGTCCAACACATTCTTCTGGAAATCTGTGTGAGTCCCCTTGAGTGGATGCCTCTGCAGCATGCTCTTGACCCATAATTGATTTTCCTCTTCTGTTGCCGGATCTTTGCTCTAATAGCATGTGAAAATGTTTAAACTGAAATTCTACTGCTGCAACAACTTATTTATTTCACCTATTTATTATTCACAATAAGTTATTTACGAAATCCCTTTAGTAAATATTAAAATAAATTCTATTGCAGTTATCACACAATTACCCAGAGAAAAATACATGCACAAGAACCAATCACATCAACACAGTTATTTTTGGACAATTGTCCTCGGAAAAACCCAATGTGGGAAAACCAGTGTAGCAAATGAGGGCTTTAGTAATCTTCAAAAGCAATTGCTTTTACAAGGAATTATTTTACAGAGAAACTAAAAGAAAACACCTGAGACTTCCCCTTTGAGACCTTTTGACACTTTGGAAACCCTGCTCCTACTTCTGCATCACCCCTGCATCACTCTGCGTGGCCCAGAGTGGCTCTGAGTTGCTTTGCGTCCCTCTGCATAGGCTCTGCATCTCTCCTCTGGACTACATCTCTCCCTATGTTGTCTCCCACTATCCATGCGTCACCTCCTCCTTTATCACTGCTTGCTGCTGATGCCCTCCTCTTCCTCCACCTTGCAACTCTCCCTTTGAAATCGGTCTCCTCTACTTGAGAATCGATTTTCCTTGAGATACTGAGTATCTGCCAGTGTGTCTCCAAATGATCCTCAAGTCTTCACTTATATTTTTCCTATTGACAAATCAACGACTGAGATTAAGTCCCTAATCAACGACTACGATTAAAACAGACTTGATCCTCGTCTCTTAGAAGCTTCTCACCCTTATCTTTATTAATATCCATTAATATTTTTATTTTCCTAGGTTTAGACTTAGGAACCCATTAATATTTTTATTTTCCTAAGTTTAGACTTAGGAACCCATTAAAAATATTAATTAGTTTAATAACTCCTCATCCGAGTGGAATTTCTCAAAACAATTTCTAGGTCTTGCAAATCTCATGTGCCTTAGCCTCTCCTCCAAATTTCAAGGCTAGAGCACATCCGATGCTACCAAAAATCAACAGTCCGAGGCAGATTGAACCCTCGATTCACCACTAATTCTCCATACTAGACAATTTATCTTGTTCAAGCCAACTTCCGCGAATTTTGAGATGCTTTGAGTTTTTTTAAGCTGTTCATTGGAAATTAAAGGGTTTCAAATCTTGGGTTCATTCTTGGCTCTCAAGGTTGTGAGGTACCATTGATAAATTCATTCATCTCGTAAAATCGATGGTTTGCCTATATATATAATTTTGTAAGATTTAAACTCTCCTCGAGGACGACAAAACTATTATATTCAGTCAAATGGGGTTAGTATTGCGCGTTGGGTTAATTGAGTGGACCGAGTTCAATTCCTTTGGAGCAACATCAATAGTTTGTTTTTAATTATAGAAGTGGGCTCGCTTATCTATGATGACAACCTTACTCTCATTAACGTCACACATTGATGGTTACTGGATTCTCTCAGTTACCATCACATATTGGTTTTTCTATTCTTGCTTTGAAGGTTATAGGATTTTCTTATCTTGCTCCTAATCCCTCACATCTATATAATGAGGGTGAGTGTGAATGTCCAAATGATGTATGTGTGTGGTTACGCTATCTAAAGTCGAACGCCTTAAATACAAAAATATTCAACTCCATGCACTAAAGTCTGGAGAAGAGAATCGATCTGGTTTCGTATAATATGGACCACCGAGGTGTAATTGCAATCTTCGCAAGCTAGTATTTTGTCTCTTTGAAATTTGTTTGCAGCACTAAGAAAAGGCTCTCACTCTATCTATTATATCTACGACTATGGGTAGGTCATTTCTTTCTAAGGTTTCTGATGGCTTTGCTTGAAGAAGGTCAAAGGTCTGAGAGGGTTGTGGTTTTCCTTTTATTTTTGGGATTAAGGTTTGATGTATCTTGCAGGTGTTTCTTTGGCATATCATAAGTCTCTGTAGCCACTCCAACGCCAACGCAGGAGTAATCTTTGTAATGAGTCTGAATTGTTATGACCTTGTCTTTTTCGCCTTCACTTGATGATCGAAATTGTCAAAGGGAACTCACATTAATTTTATCTCTAAAGCAGAAGTTGACTGGATGGCATTTCCAGAAGTTTCATTTTCCTAATGTAATGATTATCTATGTTTATGAGCGAGAAAATTCATGCCCTGCGCGATCTGGTTGTATTACTAATATTTGGAAATCCTGCTACAGACTTTTGTCAAGTGCCCAACTCTTGGATATAACATGGCATTGTTTAGGCTTTAATTCTGGAAGAGTTTCGACTCATTTCGGTTCTAAGGAGTAATGATGAAGAGATATGACTGTTGGTGTCAAGATCTAAAACCTTGAACCTCTTTTAAAATAGTGACAACATTTAAAGCCCCAGTCTGTGTTGCAAGTCCAGATAAAATAATCTAATATCTTGCCATTTGAATCTAATGTCTTCACAGTTTGTTAATTTTAGGTATGTTCTATGCTAATAGAAAATTTAATTCAATTTTCATATTAGCTTAATATCAATTCCAGATTAGCAATCACATTTAGCATGATAGTAAAATGCAGATAGAACATAAACATAAATCGCAGAATACAAGCCAAGACAAGAGGACACAAGATGTGGAGCTAGCCAGGGAAAAACCCCAATGTGGGGAAACCCTTGATCAATTCTTCTTATATGTTCTTCAATAGTTCAATAGAGAGAGATAGTGCATATACATCGGAAGTCAACACTTTGACTTGACAAGATAAGAGCATAGATCTTCTCTAAGAATGTGTCTCATGAGGTAATTGAAATGGACTCAAGTGATTCCATCACCTTGTTATACCTGTCGCAATGTTGCACCATGTTGCACCACCGCTGAGCTGTACCTCATCATGTTGTACCCAACATGCTGCTCTTCATCATCATGCTGCACACATCACACTGCTGCACCATATCATCAAGCTGCATCTCTTTGTGCTGCATCTTGATACACTTGTGCTACACACTCTTGACTGCCCATAGCAGCCCTAGCTATGGTGCTATGGCCTGCGGCCTAGCACATAGCATCCCTTGTAGCAAACGTATCCCAGATAGTGTCTAATCACCATTAAAGCAACAACATTTAACTTGCTGCAATGCTGCAATTCTGGGACTGGTTAGGGTAGTAACCACAGTCCCTAACAGCCCATCAAAACTGGCCCAGAATTGCTCCTCATGACCGCGGTTGTCCTCCAATGCCATGCTGCCCCTCATGCTGCCCCTTAGAGGTAGTTTCAAGCCCAATGCTTTTACCTATCTCCCTCACACAGCTGTGGCATCCAAACAATTTCCAAACATCAGTGTTGTCGTCTCATAAACTTTGCCTAACTAACAACACATGCGAGCACCCAATACACATTCATTCTTCATGCTGTCATAGGGCTCCTTCTGCTGCGGATAGGGCCCCTTTAAGGCCTCCTCATGACAGCGGATCTTGTTGCGTATAGAAGCTCCTCTAAACAGTGGATAGATCTCCCCTTGCTGCGGCTAAGGGCATCACTCTTTGCTGCGTCTAAGTGCTGTCTTAAACCCTTCCAAAACAGCGTATAGGATTAGGGCATGACTGTGTTTAGCTAGGACATGATAAGACCTGCGGCTAGGGCATGATAGGACTGCATTAGGGTCAGCTGTTAGGCCTCCTTCACTGTGCTAGATCTCCTTGCTTGGACCGCAGCTAGGCTTCATGAACTGCAGTTAAGTCTCCTTGTTTGGACTGCGGTTAGATCACCTTCTTTAGGACTGCGGCTAAGGCAGTTTTAGACCTCTTCTTGATTGTCTCTAGACTGTTGCTAGGGCTTCTTGTTTAGTTCCTTTTCCTCCTGCATTCAGGGCTTCATTCTCTTAGATTTCTCTTGCCACTAAAACCCAAAACAAGTGTAGAGAAATCAAGAGTGAAGTGTGTGTGTAAATGGCTATCAAGCCACCTCCTTTTATACTAAAACGTTGAACACAAGTGGGGGTTATTTGGTTCTGGCCAACCTTGATGAATTGTCCCATAACACAAATAAATTCATATCTCCATGAACACTTATCAGAATCGGATGATCTTTAGATCAATCCTACACCTCTCGATGAGAGGAATCCAAGAAACATATCAGCTGCCATAAATAAGATGACCCACATGGAGTTTGTCCCTAGTTGCCAATTTTAACATAGTGCCATTATCATCTTCATTTTGAAGGAAAGCATTTGAAGCATGTTCTCAAAACATTCAATCCTTGACTTATTGTCCAGTTGTCTTATATTTGGTTGACCCTTACAATATTTCTCAAGGGTTCCTATGTATTTGCAGCACTGCAATCCTATTAGTGACCCTAGTTAAAGAAACGTCTCCTTCTGCAACTTCATCAAGCGGAAACTACAACAGACCTCTGTGACAGCATTTCAGGGCAGATACATGTGCATAGAAATAATTAAATTTGTAATGAAGGGAACATACCGTATATAATCGTACATAAGATTGATTCACATGACAATAGACATGAAAAAACCTTTGATACTTATGCCCTATAGTTGAAGTCATGAAGTAGTCTTCTTGTCAATTTAAGCCGCATGTGAGGGTTGTATTCAAGTTGCTAAAAATCCTTGACCCAATGATTGTTCTCAAATTTCTTGACCACCCTTTGAATGGCATCATTTTAAAATGTCTATTGTAATTCAAAATTGTTGATTTGGGGTAGCATCGGATGTGCTCTAAGCCTCAAATTTTGCAGAGAGACTTGGGCATAGGTATTCCAAAGAACCCAGAAAGTGTTTTGGGAGATTCCACCTAGAAGTGTTTTATTTAAAATAATTAATATTTTTAATGGGGTTCCTAAGTCTAAACTTAGGAAAATTAAAATATTAATGGGTATTAATCTAATCAGGAGTGAAACTTCTAGAAAATTCCATGGATCAATTCAAAATGATCTGAGCCTTCGATCAAGATGTAATCTAGGCCATTGGTTTTCCAACAGGAAGATATAAGAAGGGGCTTTGGGGTCATTTGGAAAATACACAGAGAGAGAGAAAATCTATTTTCTGAAGTGAGAAGTTCTCAACAAGAAAAATCGATTGAAGAAATCTCTTGCAGTTGAGAGGCAGGGATAGCAGCTTTCGGAGAGTGAGATTCTCAACTAGATATACATTAGCAGAGAGGCAGTGAGTGATCCAGAAGCCTTGACGCAGAGGCTGACGCAGGGCTAGAAGGGCCACGCAAAAGCAATGCAAAGGGAGAGGGGAGTCTAAAATCTGCAGAGGAATTCGATTTTCAAACACCGGAAGTCGGGGTGTCAGACTGGGAGGCAGAAATCGAATCTCCTGGGCAGTAGATAGACCAACGAGAAAGTGACGCAACACTAAGAGATCTTGACGCTGGGTTGATGCAGAGGCAGCTAAGAAAGCAGGGGGGCTGTCAATTTGGGGTTGGATCAGCCATAATTTCTTAGTGATTGTGTGAGGGAAAACTCACAAAGCTTCTGCCAGTATTTTTCTTTGTAACTGAATAACCCTGTGAGGTATTCAATGATGTATTCAGAATTTGCTACTGCTTAATAATAATAAACCCTCAGAATTGCTACATCGGTTTTCCCGCATTGGGTTTTTTCGGGGACTTTTGTCCAAAATTAACTGTGTCCTATGTGTTTCTATTTTCCTTGCTCAGTTTCTATGTTTCAGAATCATATTTAATTGGTCTATGTAATGTCCCTTTCAAAATTAAATTGTTACAGGTTTATTTATTCTACAATTTCGACAATTTTGGAGGCCATAGGACCCATGTGATTTTTGGAAAATACTTAGGAAGGAAAAATGGGAAGAAATGTTTTGTTGGCATAGCGTGGGGGCCGTCCACATGAGGAAATATGCACCACCTTAGAGAGAAGTTCAAATGACTAAGGAGGGAAATTCGAATTGCTAGTTGGAGGGGGCCCAGATGGGAAAAGAGGCCCACGAATTATAAATAGAGGAGGCTCAGCCTCATTTGGTATTTTTTAACATATTGAACTCAATCTTAGTTGCTTGAGCTGCTTCGCTGGGTTACTGTGTTGTTTAGCACATGAGTGTCTGCGAGCGGAGATCTCAACCCTTGCTTCAGTGAACTTCGAGTTCCAGCCCTAGAAGGGAGTTCTTCATCTTAGTTTGTAGTAGCAGTAGGGGGATGAGTTACAAAAATTGTAAGTCGAGTACCAGTAGCAGGGGGAGTAACAACAACACAGGGACTGCGTAGTCACAGCGTGAGGCACTCCGAGAAGTTGGGGAGACAGGAGCATCCTTCATCATTTTCAAGAGTATAGAGGGCAGCTACAGACAAGAGGGCCATCCTACACACAACTCTCATTTCATCACACGTAGGGCTGCGCCATCTCCATGATTGCGCCATCTCCATGACTGCGCAGTCATTGGAGTGAGAGTCTTTCGGGTAGCACCATCCGTGGAAGTTTGGAGCTGGGATGCTGGGAGATCATTTGGAGGGCCACTTGAGGAGGATTTTTGGACTTGGGAGAGTAGAGATTGACAGGATTAGTCACGGCAACAAAATTCGAAATTGGAGGAGGACCAAACTGTGAGGGATCATTTTTGAAGGTTCGAACCTGTTGAAAATGCAACAAGATGATGGAGCTTAGTGAAAAGAAGTCGCCTTCACTAAGTGTGCCCGCACGCTATTTTTGGCGCAGAGTCTATTTTTAGACATATGGATCATGGTTTATGAGTTGCAGGATGCTATTTGTGGATGATTGATCATGTTGGTAAAAATAGATGGACTTCTATTTTTAGACATATGGGCGGAGTCTATTTTTAGACTGCCAGTCTAAAAAT
>APFE030663881.1:0-27992 GCA_000404065.3 Pinus taeda
AAATTACAGTCAAGAGTGCTAGAACAGCACTATTAAAACAGAGTCTGGGAATGCACTAAAATTATAACAAGTTCATAAAACACAGCAACTAAAAAGTAACATAAGCGTACACAGACGCAAGTTTTTATAGGCATCTGAAAAATATCCTAATGTGTACAGCTAAAACTGAAAAATAAACTAACTGTCATGCGTAATTAAGGTTCAATAACACGTCATAAGCCTGCGTGGATGAGCTGGAGGTTCTGGTCATTATGGGCATTGAATCCAGAGTTGGATTATGTCCCCCACAACCTGCGTAACACGGACAAGTCACCGTTTGAACTGACGTGACCCAGCAGCTTACGTATCCCCGTTAAGCTGCCTTTGTTGACCGTAACTTGACCCTTGTTGACCGGAGGCACAGATGACGTGGATGGCTGAAAAAATAGCACAGGAACCTCGAGCACCTTGATTCCTAAGTGCCCATGTGGCTCATTTGGCAAAATGACACGTGGAACCTTGAGATTAACAAAAAGGTTGCGGAATCACCAGATGGCTGCGGAATCACTGTAAATATGTCAAAATCTAAACAAAACAGTCACACATTAGCAAAGCTTACTTGATCATGCTTAATGACATCTAATGTAATGATCTGGGTGGTTTTATATTGAAAATGAGGCAAAAGAGAGAGGTAAGTGATGAAAAACTGTAGGTAATAGTGGATGATGGGGTGTAAGTTAGAGGCTCTACAATTACTAATCATCATCATTTTTGTGATCTACTTCTTGAATGTTGTTGATTCATAATTGTGATTAAAGGATCTCTGAACAAGATATGTTTGGTAATCATTATATCAACTAATTGAACTAATTCATTACTTGATATTCACTATAAGCCAGACATATTTAAATCTCAATTCAATTAGTTATCTTGCTCTCGATTTGGTTAGATCTACATCTTCCTAATCGAGATAGCTTTAGTTTTTCTATCATTTTGCTTGTATTCTAGTGTTAGTTTATATTTAGATTAATTAATATATTCCTAGAAGACCTCTTATCAAAGAGGCAAACTTTAGTTGTGGCTTCGCTAAGCCCCAAATCAGCTTAAGGATCACTTTCTTTCCCGATCAACAAGAGGGTTGATCTGATATATCTTCTCTATTGGTAGGTAAAAATCATACTTTAAGCTAGTAGAGATAGAGAGAGGGTAATTGGACCCAATTGAACTAGTTGGAATCACCATTTCCAATGGAAAAGGAGTTGTTTTAAGTTCCTGACCAGGTGGTCTCCCTTAAAACGTTGAAAGGTTATTTTTGTCGATCAACATTTTTAGCACTAGAAGGAGGGCCTATTTTAAATTGTTTGCTAAAGTTTATTGCAGAATTTTAAACTTTGAATTATGGGTTCCTCCAAAAAACTTCCTTGGATATGCTTTAGTGTATCACAATCAAACACTACTCCATTCAAGGGATCTAAAACATTGTCAAAGGTAAAGTTCAATGGTAAGTCTTATGTCTTCAATCACCTTTTTCAGTTCATTTCAAATTCTCAAAAATATAATATAGATGAGGTTGATCTTGGAAGGATTTTCACATATACTTTAACAGGTCAAGCAAAATACTAGTGTCTTTCACTTCTAGGTGCCTCAGTACATAGTTGGGATGACTTTGCAGCGATGTTCCTTCAGGATTTTCAACGATACAACTATCAAAAGGTGTGTAAACAACTACTTGAATTTCCTAGGACAGAAGGTAAGCACTTGGATCAATTTTCAATTAAGTTTAAATTGACATTAATGCTCTTTAAATCTAATGACTTACCTCTTGAACATCAATTAACGAATTGGTTTAAGTATTTAATTTCTCTTCCTTGTAATTCTAATGAAGAATCACATACCAAGGAAGACACTAATAAAGTTATTTATGACAACGAAAATATTGAGCTTGGTTCTTCTTCATCTTCAAAAATTGTTTTAATTGATTCCAAATCCTCAAATGAATCTGTTTTTGAAAGTTAAAAAGATAATAGCTCAAACACTTCCTCTCATAGTTGATTTCAATGATTATAAATCAACTTCAGTTTCTCAATCCTACAATGATAATGTACCTTCTTGCAATTTTAATCTTGAGGATAATAATGATTTTAAATTCATAATCGTTTGTAAAAAGGAAATCTCTGTAAACAAACTTCCATTATTTTGTAACAGAGATGTATATCGCAAATTACCTCTCTCATTCTTTTCAATTTCTTTCTTTGTTCAATTTTATTTTTGATTTTTTGCACATACTATGTTAGCATATTGAGCAACAAAGTTCCACACTCGCGTCAAATGCATTAATTAGTACATGCAATAATCAATTTCAAAATTGCAATAATCTATTTCAATTCCTTCTTAGGTCGAAGTTCTAACTTATGATTGGACAAATGATTTCAGATTTCCAAATGCATTTTACACAAACGATAACACTCGAGACTACATCTATACATTTTGACCACCCATGCATTCTTTTTAGAAATCTTCCTCATTGCTATTCATTTGATTCCTTTGAAAAGAAAATTTTTTATTTTTCTTTTTCTTTACAAAAACATTTCATGCGCAAAGATTTAACATTTAATACTAGTTTGTTGTTTCCTCTTTCTTTAAATTATTTTCAAACATTTGAATTAAATCCATATCTTGATGATCCTATAAACAGATGTTTGGAAGAATTTCAGGAAAAGTATTTTGTAAATAATTTTCTTCTTGTACATACATTAGCATTAGATGCATATAATATATTGAGATTTATTTTTGTCGATATATTTATCATTTTATTACTGATGTTTGATTTACACATTCATGTAGATAACAAGATGCTTGAATAGTACATTGGAAGCACGACTTTACTTAGTCTTAGTCTACTTTTTAGATTAGGATTAGGTGTAGTTTATGAGATAGTTTAAATTAATTAAGAAGATGGTTTTGCACTAAATACATGGGAGAGAATGAAGATTCATTAGGTAAATCTATGATGAAATTCTCCTAGGTACACGTTTACATGTTCATTTCCATATGTTCTTAGTTTTCTAGAATTTTTTTTCTCTTTTAATCATTGTTTCTTCCTTATGTTTGTTTGTCTTCCTGCAGGTTTTCTTTGGAATAATTTGGAAGATCAATAAAGAAATTGCAAAAATTTTAATAAGGACAATTGCCAAAATGCAGTCAAGGTGATTTTCTTTCTCATATCTAAAGCTTTCATTTATATGAAAGATTGATTATGAAGTCTTTATATTTTGGAAGCCAAAATTATAAAAGGAAATTAACCTCGTTTGAAATTTTATAAGCAATTTTCTTTCGCAACTCCCCATTAGATTAGAAAACTAATGAATAAATTACTTATTAAGCAAGACAACATTAACGTGTTTAGCATTCTTCTTAACAAGAAACATAATTTCTTTTGTCAAGATCATTCTTTTTACCATTTTAAGTTGAGTATTGTTTATCTTATGATTTTCTTTTTGTGGTTGATTGTTTTTGGGTTTTGTTAGTTTCTCTTGGCTCTTGAATTTCAGTTTGAATTAATAACATCTCACTTCTCACTTCTGCCCCTGAGACCAAATATCTTCATTAATAGTGGTTATATCATTTTATTTTCCAAATAGTGGCTTTGGATTATATGATAAAGCAGATGTGGTCTTTTGATAAAATGGTTGTAACATATCGAAACCTCAAAACTTATCAATATTGGAAGATTCCTTTCAAAATCCCCGATATCATAAGTCCTGGGCCCATTTAACAGTGTCTATAGTTTATTGGAGGGAGGACCCACTTCTACATCATTACTCCCCCATATCAGAGATTTCCTTTTCAAGGCATATTTTTAAAACTTTGATTCAACAATTCCTTTAATATCTGATATCCGAATGCATCTTCCGCTCCGACCTCTGATATTTATATCCTTTGATCATCAATCTCCAATATGGCACTCCGTTGATATTCTGATAGTGATATAACCTCCAATCTTCGACCTCCAATACAATAGTCCCCTTGATCTCCAATAATGATCTATGATCTCTGATCATCATACCCCTTCAACTTCTGGTATTCCACCTACCTCTGATATCCGAACCCAATACACTATTTAAAGGGAGTTCAATAAGGTATCGCATCTGCTCCATATTGCAGCCTCCCAATATCAGTGTTTTTCGTTTGCTCCCATCGTTAAAAGTTTTGATATCTATTTCTCTGATACCATTCAGCTCTTGCCACTTGTCACTTCTAGGGGCTGCTATGATATTAATTGAAAATCCATTGATTTTGTATTGGTTTTGTGTTTAAATAGTAGTTGTTTGCATATTATTGTTTCTTCCATTTTTATGTTTAACTCTGATTTTGGTTATTCTATTTTGATAGAGGGTTTCTGATTAAGGCCAATATTATAACAAATTTGGTCTATTGCTAATGAAAATTCTCTTGGCGGGCAAAGGGATATTATAATAAAAGAAAAATTTTGTTTCACTTGTTCCGCAACTATGAATTCTTTGAAACAGACTGGAGAGAAGCGAAATTATTCTTATCGTTGTGCAGGCTAAATTGAGAAAAATTTCTTAACTCTGGCCATCTGCATTTTTCCAAACCCCAATCAAAGCAATCCTTTTGTTTCATTGTATTTGAGATTAAATCGAATATGGAGAGATTTGGGGAAGTTGTTAGTATTTCCACAATGTATAAATATACCCATCTCTGATTATGAGAAAGAGGATTCGAATCATGGGAAAATGCCTTCTCTACTCTGCAATTCACGGTTCTAAAAGCACTATTGTAATAGGGATTTAGGGTTGTAGAGGAGAGGATATTTTAGTCTAATATTTGAGGAATAGAGATATTTATCTTTTACATATCAAAATTGTGTATGATGAGAAAATCTTGCACTATTGCAGCTCATTTTTTATTAGCAGAGTTTATGAGTTGTAGAGGACTGTTATACATCATAGCAAGGGAACTAGACTTAATAAATTGGTATTCAAGACATTATTGTTGTAATACTAGTTTCATTTTATAATAGCAGAGACTTGTTATTTTCTGTCATGTTTGTGCACTATAGTCTATGTGAGTGATTTATTGCAATTATCT
The DNA here is from genome assembly GCA_000404065.3 of Pinus taeda. NCBI lineage: Eukaryota > Viridiplantae > Streptophyta > Pinopsida > Pinales > Pinaceae > Pinus > Pinus taeda. The sequence goes on from APFE030663881.1 coordinate 5,092, forward strand.
GTTATTTATCTCTGCTCTTATGTGTTGAACTCTGATTTCTGAGTAACTAATTACACAGAGATCAGCCTTTTAATTTTGTCTTAACAAACAGTAATATTATGTGAACTATTTCCTTGTATTATTGTTTAATCATTCAAGTTGTTGGATTACTAATCATCATCATTTTTGTGAACTACTTCCTAAATGTTGTTGATTATTAATTCTGATTAAATGATCTCTGAACAGGATACATTTTGTAATCATAATATCAACTAATTGAACTTCTTCGTTAACTTGATATTCACTATAAGCCAAACATATTTAAATCTCAATTCAATTAGTTATCTTTCTCTCGGTTGGGTTAGATCTACATCTTCCTAATCGAGATAGGTTTAGGTTTTCTATACTTTTGCTTGTATTCTAGTGTTACTTTATATTTATATTAATTAATATATTCCTAGAAGTCCTCTTATCAAAGAGGAAAACTTTATTTGTGGCTTGGGTGAGCCCTAGATCAGCTTAAGGATCACTTTCTTGCCTGATCAGCAAGAGGGTTGATCTGATATCTCTTCTCTATTAGTAGGTGAAATTCATACTTTAAGCTAGTAGAGATAGAGAGAGGGTGATTGGACCCAATTGAACCAGTCAAAACAACCATTTCCAATGGAAAAGGAACTTCTTTAAGTTCCCGACCGGGTGGTCTCCCTTAAAATGTTGAAACGTTATTTTTATCGATCAATAGATCCCTAGGTGAAAACCTCTCTTGAGGCACCTAGGGGAGGAACGTAGGTTGAAAACCTCCTCTGAGGCAGTCTTTATGTCTCAAGAAAAAGGAAAAAACGCAAAATAAAAGAGAAAACAAAATGAAAGAGTTTTACCATGTCTGTTGACCTTTTTTTTACGTTTTTCAAGATTATACACAATGGCATATTTCATGGCTACAAGGCCAAAATTTTCAAGATTTCCATCATTCTTCCATCCATCCAATTCCTATTCATCATATCCACTCATGTTATCACCTCTCTCCACCATCCCATTAGCCTAAACTTCAATTTTTACCTCCTCTCTAGGCTGCTATAGGAAGGACCTATAATTGCTATAGGAAGGTCCTATGGTGCTACAAGAGGGTTCTGAAAAGTTATAGGAGGGGGATCCAAGGAAAAGGATAGCCTAATAGGAACCTTATGACTTTGAAAATGATGAAAAAGTATTCCCAATTATTTTCCACCATCCATCCATCACTCATCCATCTCACTTCACAAAAATATTCACTCAAATTCTCCACTTTGTCCTACCTTTTAAAAATATACATAAAAACACAGAAGCCATCATCTTCATTTTTACAAGTTGACACTGCTCCTTCATGATCCTAGTATTATCCTCAGGGCCTGTTACAATTTCTCTCATCACCCCCATGTATATTGAAGACCCCAGAGGAAAAGGAAAGGGCTGCTACATGAAGAAACCCTCCTCCTGTAGCAGCTTGTGCACACATCACAAAAAGAATTGATATTGTTTTTTTCTCATCAGAGGGGATGATGGAACCTTATGAGACAACTCTAAAGAATTCATATCACTCCTAGGAAGACTTTCCACTACAGTAACAGCTTGAACATTAATGAGGAACATGCACACACATCAAACACAAAAGTCATGTATCATGAGGAGAAATGAAGAAATACACATGCAATAAGACAACAAGTCAACTCCCTTGATATCAATGATATGGTCTAGCTCCAACATGAAAATCCCTATAGTAGTTCGATCACGAGGTAGGCACAGGTATGGAAAACTCTTACCTCCTCCCTATGTGTGAATAACAAAAAAATATAAATGTTGAGAGGGAATATTTTAATAAGATGGAGGTGGTCAGTTAACTTGGCCACCCTCGGCTAGTGAACTAAAAGTGATGGTAAGCACTCATGCAACGTGGAGATATCACATCAACTAAGTTGGGATCACAAATAGTGGGTGTTGATTACGAGGGAAGGAGAAATAATTACTCAAATTGGGGACAACGGTCCAAAAGAGGAAACCACGTGTGATATAAGGTCACCACAGCGCTCCAAGCCTCAACTCAAAAATGGCATATTATGTACTTGGGCTCGGATTCTTTTGCATTCTCACTCATTTCAAAAATAGTTAGGGAGAGGACAAGCGTAGTGTGCCACTGAGGAGTTTCAAACCCCAATCTACAATTACACCAGGAGGAGCTACAAGCAGACCTGCAATTTCTACAGGAGGGTCGAGAGACTGCTACAAAAAGATTGAGAAGGTGAAAAAGGGCCACAGAAGTTTGAATTGACTTCTAAATTTACGTCTTCATCCCATACTACTTAAAAAGAAGTAAGTATCACCATCTCCCTCACCCATCCATCAAATTGCATGCAAATTCTACAAACAATGGCAATATAATTGCCCAATTAAAGGGTTTTTTTAGCACTATAGTGATTGAAACATAGGCAACTTTTATTGACAAGGAGTTTTGACTCACTATTTCCACTGAATTAAACACTGAAACTATAGAAGAAGCATCTCTTCGTCACTTAATTAAGGACATAAAGAAGATATGGGGGGAGGATTCAATAAGAGGGGGCCCTCAGATACTAAGAGAATCCACCTACATACTCATGTGGTATACATTTTTAGAAGACACCAATGGCTAGGATTCTTTGAGTTACTGAAAGAGTATGATGATGACCTTGCCCTTGAATTGTCGTGGCTCTGAATTCCTAAACAGAGGACAGTGCCACCATTGTTATGATGGGATTGGCTATCTCTATTAGCCCTGAAATAATTATCATAGTAACAACCCTACCTCTAGGGATCAAATGGAGCAAAGAAGTCAAAGCCACCAGTGTCACTGCTCTTCATTTCCAAAGAAAATCTTGTTAAGGAAAATAATGGAGTTAGGAGGGAAAGCCTACCTTATCCTTGGGATGAGGTGGCCTACCATATTTTGAAGTACATATCTTGTGAGGGAAGAATGAGTGTGGTATATGATTTCCACTTTAGATTACTTCATGAACTCAGATTCAAGTAAAAATTGCCTCTTGCTCAAAGACTCAGTGTGCCATACTTCCTCTTACAATCCATTAGAGAAATGAGTCAAAAAGTAAGAGAGGGAAAACACCAACACCTATCCCACCATGGCCTCATCAAACTAATAGTGGTGGATTCCTTGCACAATTTGAGAATCCATCTCCTTTGGTGTAAATTCATATATATGGATAAAGAAACATTCATAGAAACACAAGCACTCACACCAAGAGAGACCCCAACCTCCAGTGTTGGAGGAATAGAGGGAAAAACATAGGTAGAAGAAGAAGGGGCAAAGAGAGAAGAGGAAGAGGCGGCAAGGTCAGAAGAAAAAGAAAGAGAGACAGAAGCAGAAAGGACAACATAATAAGTAGAGATGAAAACAGAGAAGGAAGAGGAAACAGAGGTAGAGGTAGGAGAAGAAGAAGATGAAAACAATAGGGGGGAAACAAGAAAAGGAAATATTAAGTCCTAAGAGGACTACTGAGCCAAGAGAAACAGAGTTATCCCCACAACAAACAAGCTTGTCTCCAGTAACCACTAAACATGAGGTAGCTGCAATTTTAGATACCCTAGGCACCCCGATCAAACCTAAAATGAAGAGACTAGGGCCAGCCCCCCTATATTTTAAGATGAGGAAAAGCACCGGGATCAAGCAAGGGAAGCCACAAACTCCCACAAAGGTCCCCATCACAGTTGAGGGGTCACCTCTCCAAAAACCCAAAACAAAGACTCCTATAGCATATGTGAGGAGGCCTACCACCATATCGACATCCTTCAAACAACCCAAGACACCAATACCCCTCCAACAAGAAGAAAAAGGGAAGCTACAGGAGGGACAGAGTATGCTACAGGAGGGGCATAATGTGTTTCTAGCAGAGCAGAATGCGCTACTAGAAGGGAATAATGTGACACAATAGCTATAGGAGGAAACAACCTCCCCAAGAACATTTCAGAAGGACTTCCCAGAGCTCCAAGAGCCTATTCCACAACCTAGTGTGAGCGCCTACTACAAATTAATTCAAGGAGGGAGGATCATTCCCCAAAAATTTGTAGTCCCACTTATTTATGAGCTAGAGATAGAAAGAGGAAGAACCCACGGGTGGATGAAAATTGTTAAAACTAAGAAGGTAGAGGATCTAGGCCTCATGGAAGAAAAGGTCCTGGAAATGAGTAAAGAATTAAGTGACTTGAGAATGAGAGAGTCTATAATGAAGGAGCATCTACAGGTAGAAAATATGAGGTTGAGAGAGAGGTTACAGGAGAAAGAAATACAACTTGACACCATAGTAAGCCTCTCCATGGAGGCATTGTAGTGAAAACATCCATCAAATTCTTATGCCCTCTTTCTCAAAGGAAAATGGATGCAATTCCAAATCAAAACCTTGGCACAACATGGATTTATGTCATTTCGAGATTACAAATATTTCATTGAATTTTATAGCCAAGCTAACATGGAAGACAAAGAAAAACTAGTTGAATTTTACATACAGAACCTCACTCTGACATATATGAATTTCTGGAATCCTAATGCAAGATTGGGGGATACACAACTAGTGGCCTTATCATCCTAGATGACTCATGAGGAGGCAAGGGCTAAGGAAGTGAAAAGAGTAATGGAAAAGGTAGACAAGGAACCATTGTATATCAAGGTAGAGCCAGTGAGCCCAATGGTTGTCATTAGCAATCATGGCATCATCTCCAATGATGTTGTTTTAGCACCTAAATACCTTGCCAAATAGGAACAAGACATCCTACACTTTGAAGACACATTCATTTTTTTGGCAATAGAAAACCTACAAGCTTTCCAGAGGAGATGACATGCCTTATGCCACAACCTACAGATCATCACTCTCTTGAAAGGATAAGGAATGCCTTAGAGAGAACACCCTTATATAAGAGGATCATGCAAAGGTTGAAAGTTAGGTGGATAGGACTCAAGCTCAATCCACCTTTGTTCCTAGGCCTACAAGAAGGAATAGATGAAGCAAAAGAGTAAAAGGAGTGGACAAAAATAGAGAAGAATGCAGGTTTATATCCCCAAGAGGGAAAAACATATGAGGAGCCTTGGGATATCAGGGAGGCCACGAAGGCCATGAGAGAGATGCATATGGATGACTGAGTTTCTCAGAGGATGAGCAACAATTTTAGTAGGGGCTGGTGATGAGGTTCATCAGTATGTACATTATATCGGCGTGATGCCATCCTCCATCTTTAGAACTATCTCTTTCTCACATTTATTTATATTTTTTATATTGTTCCTAATGAGAAGGATAAAATATGTTTTTCATGTCATGTGGCCTAATATGGTTTAATTGTAGGAAATGGAGTAATTTTTGAGATGATTTATATGTAGGGACTTAGAGTAGACAACAAGGAGAGAATCTAGGGGGTTGTTCACCTCTTTAACTTCCTCAATCAACCCAAGATCACAGCACTCTCTCTCTCATCAACTCGAAGTCATTTGCAACCAAACAAGTGAAAGTAATGAGGAACAAGATCCATCATTCTCAAGTTGTATGAGACAAATATTCCTATTTTCTAGGGAGTTTCTAGTAGCTACCCTCTTGTATAAATAAGCATGTAGAAGAGCTCATTAGGATTGGAGTTATTTTTTTCAGCTAGGTAGCTATTGAGCTCCAAAACTTGGCACTATTATTTTGGTTTTTATTTGATGTATTAGACATTGACTCAATGATAATAAGAACTAAGTTAGTTCCAGAGGGCTGAAGCTCTTGGGTTTGGGCCCAACCCTAGTGGATTAGGTCCCTCTTTTGTATTTGTATCTCTTCTAGTTTCAAAGTATTTATTAGTTTCTTTCATTTATGTAGAGAATAATCCATCAAACTTTTTGATTGTAGCCTCTACCTCATCTCTCTCATGGGGGCATGAATAGAAGGATTTACAACCACATCCCAAAAGAATTATGTTTATGCTTTCTTGGAAGAATATTTTTGTTAGTTATCTTATTTTCATGTGCTTGTTGTAGCTTTGGAGTTGGTTTATTGATTAGATTAGAGCTCTGGCATAGATAATTAGATAGAATTTAAATTCAACTCATCTATTCCACTACTAGTTGTTTCATTTTTGTCAATGATAAATGGATGTATGCATGTAATGATTGTGGGGTTGTTTGGATCTACAAGCAAGCGCACCTTCACCGCCTCCATCTTCGACTCCCTCACCTTCTCTTGGGACGTAATTCTATCCCAAAAATTCGGTTTCATGAGATCATTTTCGTAAGGTCACTGTGAGCACCACTGCTAGTGCAAAACAGGCCTTCAAAGGCTCTGAGCTTAGCTAGGGGATTTGGCCACCCTTCACTCATTTACCTCAACCTCATCCACATCCATACCCTTAAACCATCATTTTCACCTCTTAAACCTTCTCGGGAGCGCTCCTATAGCAATACAGGGCACCTGTAACAACCTACTATAGCACATCTGAAGAAGCCTATTTCTTCACCATTTTTTTATCCTTGCTATAATTCGGACTTATTTTAGAAGGATTTTGACCCCCATATGTGACTTCATGATCAAGGGAATCTCCTAGGCCACTCCAAACCCTCCTTTTCCTTCACTGCAAAAATAGAATAGCGTTAATTTCCTTATCATAGATTTGGCACAAATAGAACATTGATTTACATGCAAGTGTGAACTACTTAGATGGTACATAGAATTTTGAATTATGGTTTGGTAGGTTAGCTTATTTTCTACAAGTATATCTGATAACTAGATGGATGATTGCAAGATAATGCAGTTTCCTTTCTGCAAGTAGTTTAGCTCTTGCCTTTTCATGAATTGTTTCTATAACATTTGCAAGTTGAAGTTAATAGCCTTTTCCTTTTCATAGTTAGAGGTAGCTTCTAAATTGCACCTTCATTGGCCATATTTCATTCTAATTTAGTAGGAGGAATGGTTTTGGAGCAATATTGATCAAATTTCCTAGTTGAGGGTGGCATGAGTAGAATCCCATCTACTGTGCATATACCATTGTCACCTCAAAGTTTGTACAAACACTGGGTTGATAAATATAGTTGAGCAGCCCTTGGAAGTTTCAGCACCCTTGGTGCAATACCAAGGCTCACCAATTACTTCACGCGGTGGATAGAATCGGTTCCTCTCAAGAAAGTGAATGATCAGAAAGTCATGAGCTTCCTCAAGCAGAACATTATCACTAGGTTTGACATTTCAACTTCACTCTTGTTTTATAATGCAACCTATTTTTCATCACTTAAACTTTATGATTTTGCATTAGAAAATGGCATTGTATTAAAACATTCATCTAACTATTATCCACAGGGGAACTTTCTTGTTGAGTCAACCATTAAGAACCTTATCTGTATCATAAAAAATATTAGTCTTCTTTGAACAAAAGAACTGGAACAATGCTTTGGTGAACACTCTATGGGTTGACTGTGTCATGCCTAAACCTTCTCTAAAACCTTCCCTTACTTTTTGGTGTATGGAAAAGAAGCCATCCTACTTGTGAACATTTACTTGCCTTCCCTTCATCTGTGACAAGAGTATCAGGGTTAGACTTATCTCGTGGTTCAGAGTAGGATGGACTCTTCTGAAGTTACAGGAAGAAAAGAGGAAAGCACAAGAAAAGTTTTCTCTTCATCAAAACCATATCAAGAGATGGTTTGATAAGAAGTCTGTGGGGAAGAAGGAATTCAGTGTGGTGACCTGGTATTGAAGTGGGAAAAAGCCCACAAAGAGAACGGAAAGCACATTTAGTTATAGTCCCTATGGATTAGACCATTTGGTGTTCATGAGAAGCTTGGTTGTCACACTTATCGTCTCCAATCTTTGGATGGGAATATTGACACTCTTCCTGTAAATTCCAAGATTTGAAACAATATTTTTAATGAAATTTGAGGGTTGTGCCCTACCCTATGTATATACTCTTTCACTTTTGTTTATTTCTCTGTCATGTCCATTCTTTTCGATTATCTTTTGTTTTTGTGTATAAGCCTCATGTGTAAGTGTGTTTTTGGTTCCCATGTATGTGGAAAAATGAAAAGGGCCTTGTGACACTACAACATTTGGCTAACCTTTAGTCCTTCTTCTTTACCTTGGTTCATACCTTTTGGTCGATGATGTTTTGATGGAAAATGTGATCCTTTCATAAGGAAAGCTTTGCGTAAAACCATGACACGTGTATCTATTCTAGGAACCTCGTTTCTATGCTTGGATTTTTTATGTTTCAGTTTTTTTCACACTAATCCAATCAAGTAAAGAAGGAAAAAGGGAAAAACTTAATGAGAAAACTCATATTAGAGGTTTTATATATGATTATCTAAAGGAACAACTTCTTCTTCTCTCAATAAGTCAAGATCCCTCTTCCACCCCATGAAATAAATAAATAAGTGTCGAAGCACAGTCTTATAAAAAATAAAAAATAAAGAATGAAAGAAGGGAAAGTATTCTTGTGCATAGAGGTGAAGCAAGTAACTTTGTTGGGGTACTATCCAATCTCTCTAGAATTGAAGCAATGCTTATGTTCTTGTAGTGACTCCGTTGGGGTATTTTCTAGACCTGCTGGCAGCAAAGCAACACCAAAGATGAAAACTCATACTTTGAATATCTTATGCTCGTGAATTACATTACCCTTCTCCTGAATCAAAACATTGTGATATGGTTTTCCTTATGAATGTGTTCAACCAAAAAAGAGATTAAGGGGACTACATATATAACTAGGTTAAGTGGGGAAGCGAAAGTAATATGTATTATTAATCAATACTTCCTTAAGAACTAGACCCTGCATGAAATATTAGACCAAGGCAGAGATGCCAGAGCTCAACCATTTTGTCACCAAGTGTTGTAGTTGCTACAACACTCTCCAAAATTTTGGCCCACATTTAACTTTTGGAGACTACTTTGACCTTGCATGTTATTTTTTCAAGTAATAAGTGTGATCAGGTGCTCAAAAAATTTCTCAAAATGAAAAGTTATCGGATCAAAGTGAAACGTGAACGACCACGTAGATCTCTTCTTCCTGGTTCTGGTGCAACTCATTTCATGCGAAACAGACTCTGTATGCTCTCAAAAACATGTTTTGTTCATTTTCCAAAATAGGTGAATTTGGCAAAATTATGATAGCCTAGTCAGCAGTCCATACTACTGACATGACAGGTGATATGGAAAGTTGATGGGGTAGGTGATGTGGCAATTAACTGTGTTTTTTTCATCCAATTGGAGTCTACCTCAGGTCACAGGGTACAGATCTTAGGTGGCATGATTTGGTTGGTTGGTTGGTGGCCAACCATAAGCTACCAAGTGGCCCAACTGAAGGCCACCAAGTGGCAGCCCGAGGGCCACCAATTTTTTGTTAAGGGCCAAGTGGACCAGGCGAGGGTCAAACACTAGACCTCTGTCCAACTAACACCACCAAATACCATTGTACCATCATGGTTCTTATTAAACCATGGCCGAAAAAAAAAAATTGAAGTGAAGTTGCAGAAGGTTTGGGAAAAGGGGGGCCAAGGCTAGCCCCAACCCCCTGTCTCTATGCCCAAGTGGACAAGGGGCGGGACCAAGGGCCAAGCTAGCCCCGGAACCCCCCAATCGTAATTGCCAAGTGTTAACCTAGTGGCCCATGTGAATGGAACCCCGACGACTTGCAGTTCAATCAGCGGTAAATTTTAATCCAGACGAGTGGGGGCAGGAGTTAAGGTACTGATCCCTGATTACATGACATCAATGCGACCAGTGGGTGCAAAGTGGGAGCCCAGCTGGCGGGGGGCGAGCCGTTGGTCTTAACCACCAGGCGCATGGCCTTCCACATGACCCTGATTTGTCAGGTTAAGGCCTTAGAGGCCATTTAAGCGCGCTAACAAATCGGCTGAATAGGCGCATAGTTAGCAGATTCCTATGCGAAATTGTAGGACTGATCCCTGAATTTGGGGAGTTTGTGGTGCGATTAGGAGGAAAACTTCGGGAAATCATGACTAGAGAATTTTTTGACCTAGTTGGGGCAAAAACAGGATAGACATACATTTTTGGGTCTTCTAGAGCCATTGGAACATGTTTTAGAACCATTTGAGCACTATAAATGTATGTATTCACACTTTTCAACATAATTGAAAGAGAGCCAAGCCATTGGAAGTTGGACCAAGAAGACATAGCCCAGGAGGGGTGAACTCCTTCATCTTGTGTTGTTGTGTTACTATTTATGGTGATGTTTATGTCTAATATATGTTGTTGTTTAGTGTTTTACTTATGTTAATTTTCTCATGAAATTTACATAAAAACTCATGGTTAACTTGAAATTTACCTCATAATCCTCAAGCACTTGTTTATATTCTGAATGGGAATTTAGCACGGAAAACACTAAATCTCCCATTCAAATCAAGTTTGGTATCACAGCTATTGGTTTACTTGTGCAAGGAGGCTTTAATTATTTTGCAAGTGTTTAAATGCTTACAAGGTTGAAGCTCAAGAGAGGAGAAAGCAAGCTTATGGGTGCAGGTTCTCAAATTGGAGCAAAGAGAAGGAGGGCATAGTTGCCACAATCTCCACCACAAATTTCACCTCCTATTGTACTTGAGGCTTCAGTAAGCATGGCTCATGAAGGAGGAACTGATAACATGATAGAGGATGAGAAGGCTTTTATGAAGGCTTTCTTTGACATGACAAAAATGGTGAAAGTCCTCTATGAAGAGAGGAATACAAGGTTGCATGGTGAAAGCTCCAGTCCTCCAAGAGGAGAGGGTTCTCCAAGACGAGGAGGTAATGGGAATGGTGATAAACCTCCACCATCCTTACCACCATCTTCACCTTCATATTCATCCTCTTCCACTACTACAACCCTTAATTAAACTCATGCACATACCTCAAAGGGACATGGTAAAACTCCCTTATTGAAACTAGATGTAAAATTTGAATTGCCGATGTATAATGATGAAGTGAATGTAGAAAAGCTTGACAATTGGGTTCGTCAACTTGAGGTCTACTGCAAGATTAAAAACCTTCAAGATGATGACATAAAGATTCAGCTAGCTTCCTTGAGACTAGAGGGTGCAACATTAATATGGTGGGAAGCTAAGACACAAGAGGAGATGAGAAAACATGGTAAGATTTCAATTTCTTGGTTTGATTTTATTGCTTCAATTAAAAGAAAATTTCACCCTCTATCATATATGCAAAAATCCATAATGGATTGGTGGAATTTTAGACAACTAAAGGGTCAAAGTGTGCAAGATTACACCCAAGAATTTAGAAGAAGGTATCTAATATTAGGTGTAAATTTGTATTCACAAGACACTTTTTTGAAGTATATTTGGGTTTTACACAGCTATTTGAGGCATATTATCCTTATGTTTAATCCTACCAGTTTAGATGAGGTTTGTGTGTATGCCACACATCTTGAATCAAGAGGGAAAAAAATTCCACAAGAGGGCAACAAGAAACCTTTCAAAAGTGGAGACAAAGGAAAGAGTTTAAAATGGAAAGGAAAGAAAATTGCAAGCATTAAGAAAGAAGGAGATAAAATAACATGCAAACATTGTTCCAAAGAGGGTCATGATGAAGACCATTGTTGGAAGCTTGATCCAGGGATGAGGCCTAAGAAATTCAACAACAAAGGGAAACAAAATACAGTTGCAACCACTCAACAGGATTTGGGATCCAATTCAGGAGTTGAAACTAAAATTACAGTCATGGGTAAAAGGTAAGGACTCCATTGCTAACACTAGTACTTCAAATTTACACAATGAAACTCCAAATGAATAGAAGAGGATAGAAATTTTCCACATAAGGGTAATCTCAAAACATAGTGAAATTGATACTCTTTTTGATAGTGGCTCTCAAGCCAATATCATCTCTAAAAACATTGTCAAAATTTTAAACTTGGAAACCATTCCACATCATAAGCCATATCCATTAGGTTGGATGTGTGACAATTCATAATTGCAAGTAACTAGAAAGTGTAGACTGAAATTCTCCATTATGAAAATTTCATAGATGAAGTGGAACTTAATGTTGTGCCATTAGACATATGTTGTATAGTTTTGGGTAGTCCTTACCTCTATGATAGAAAATCTATCTTCTATCACCTTGAAAATAAGTATCACTTGTTCAAGGATGGTGTGGAGTATATTGTGAGATCTCATTGCAAGAAACTAAATCTTTCATTAGTTAATGCAGGGAAAATGAAGAGACTAGTGAATTCAAGTAAGACTTTTGTGCTTCTTATGATCAAACCACAGATTGATGTTGATTATGAAGCATTTCAAGGTTGTGATTCAAAGTTGAAACCTGATTTGACTGATGTGCTTAATCAAAATGCTAAGATGTCAAAGTGTGAGTTTGGAAAAACTTCTTTAGTTTACCTGGGTCATATTGTTGGAGGAGGTGAGTTGAAAATAGATCCCTCCAAGGTTGATGTCATTTTGACTTGGCCAAGGTCGAAGACATTTACTGAGGTAAGAAGTTTTTTGGGAGCAACCCAATGTTAGAGAAATTTTATTGCTAATTTTTCTTCTATCGCAACTCCTTTGCATGCATTGACTAGTGTGAAAAAGGTCTTCCAGTGGTGAGGAAAGAAGCAAAAATCATTTGATGCATTGAAAGAAAATATCAATTCAACCCCAATACTTTCACTTCCAGATTTGAGAGAGCCCTTTGAGATTCAAACTGATGCAAGAAACTATTCCATGGGCACAATCCTTATGCAACATGGTAAGCCCATTTCATTTCATTCAGAAATTTTCAATGGTGCAGTGATAAACTATCCTACTTATGATAAGGAGTTATATACATTGGTTCAAAGAGTGAAAAAGTGGAAACACTATTTGGTGGGGAAAGAAACCATCATACACACTGATCATCAACCATTGCAATACTGGCAATCACAAACAAAGTTGCAGTAATCAAGGCACTTTCGATGGATGGGTTTCTTACAACAATTCCACTTGGTTATCAGGTATAAGAAAGGTATATACAAAAAGGTTTTTGATATGATTTCTAGGCCTATTTTTAGTGCGGCTATTCTCAAGCATAATTTGGTTTTGCATGAAAGTTATATTGAGTAGTATGCATTAGACAATGAATTTCAGGATGTTTATGCAAACTTGAGTCAAGGTAACCAAGTAGAGAAATTAGATTACCATTTTCATGATAACTTGTTGTACCATCTTGGTATGATTTGTAATCCACAGGGAGAAAGAGTCAACATCATTAGAAAGGCACATACTTCTCTTATTGCTGGTCATTTCAATGTAAGTAAGACGGTGGCACATCTACAGAGGTATTGTTATTGGCCTCGTATCCTTGACCGTTTGTCACATTTTATTAGAGGATGTTCATTATGTGCTATCAGTAAGCCAACCAATAAAAATCTAGGATTGTACACACCACTTCCAATAGCTTATTGTCGATGGGAGAGTGTTTCTATGGATTTTGTTGGAGGTATTCCTATGTCAAAAAGTAATCATGATTATCTTTATGTAGTTTTGTATAGGTTCAAAAAAATGTGTATTTTGATGCCATGTAAAAATTAGATTATAGTTGAACAAACTGCTCAGTTATTCTTTCATAATGTATGGGTGCATTTTGGATTTCCCACATCCATTATTGGTGATCCAGATTCTCGCTTTGTTGGGAAATTTTGGTCAAGCTTCTAGGGATCCATGGACACCAAATTAAAAAAGAGTACAACATTTCATCTACAAACAGATGGTCAAACAGAGGTGGTGAATAGGACCATGATACATCTTCTTCGTGGGTATTGCAACAAGCATCCTAAGTTGTGGGAAGAATATTTGCACTACATTCAACATGCTTACAATCGGGCCAAGCACTCTTCAACTCAAACATCACCATTTGAAGCATGTTTGGGATACTTGCCTAAGTATCCTTTGGATTTAATTTTTGGAAAGGATATTGCTATTGATGGTCATAGTGACATAGAAAAAGCAAGAAGGTTCATTGAACAAATCCAATTGGTACACGAAAGATTTCAAGAACAACTGGAAAAGAGACAAGGCAAGTACAAGTCAAGGCATGACAAGCATCGTGTAGATCACAAGTTCCAGGTTGGTGATGAAGTTTGGCTTCACATTATCAAAGAGAGGTTCCAAGGAGAAGGTAAAATCTGAAACCAATTCGATATGGTCCATTCAGAATTCTAGAAAATATTGGTGACAATGCCTTCAGGTTAGATTTGCCTTCATATATGCAAATTTATCCTATTGTCAATGTGCAAAATTTAAGGTTGTATGAGACTACTTTCATTAAATATCAAGGAGAGAATGTTCAAATTCCTTCCATTGAAGATTTATCTCTTGGATACCTTGATGAATTACAGTAAGACATCATTCTTGACAGAAGAATAAGGTCTTCAAAACAAGGGAGTGTAGACTACCTTCAAGTGGGGCTCAAAGGAACAATTCCTTACAAGGCCAAATGGATCAAGATTGGAAAGGTGAGGAAATTGTACCCTCATATGCTAAACAACTGAAAATCGTTTGGGGTCCAAAAGCTTCCAGTGGGGAGGAGTGATCAAGTGCTCAAAATTCAAAGTTTTCAAATCGAAGTGAAACCTGAACGATCACATAGATCTCACCTTCTTGATTCTAGCGCAACTCGTTTCGTGCGAAACATACTCCATATGCTCCCAGACACATGTTCTTTTCATTTTCCAGGTGAATTTGGAAAAATTGTGACAACCCAGCCAGCAGTTCGTATTGTTGATGTGGTAGGCTGATATGGAAGATGACGTGGTAGGTGATGTGGTAGCTAATAGGGTACAGAGCTGAGGTGGCATGATTTGGTTGGTTGGTTGGTGGCCAACCACAGGCTACCATGTGGCCCAACCGAAGGCCGCCACGTGGCAGCATGAGGGCCACCAAAATTTTGTTAAGGGTTGTTACACAAAAATATCGTCACCATGACTATTTGCAGTCAGTATGGGTCTATCATCACTTATACTGTCCTCCTAAGCAAGTCTCAGACCTCAGCTCTTCATGTCAAGCTCTGAAAATGAGAGAAAGACATTAAAAATCAATAAAACTCTAGTTCCGCACTTTCTCTCACTGATACCTGTGGTCCCGCACCCTTTGTTCATGTTACCTACGGATCTGCCTGCTTTGTCTGTAAAGGGGTGGGTGCGGACCCCTGTGAAAGTCAAAAAGGCGCAAGTTTATTCTAAAAAACTCACTTTGGGTTAATTCTAGATGATTCTAGAAGGAATTTTGATGTGGATTGTTCGCTCCAAGATGGTTCATGTATCCCAAAAGAGAAGGAGCTAATCCCTTGATAAGAGGAACTATCCCTTTGAAGGAGGGCTTTATCCCTTTGAAGGAGGACCTAGTAACTTCCCTCCATTGCACTATAAATTAAGGCATTGGGCTGGTTGCTGGGGAGGTTAGAAGCTGAACATTTTTAAGGGTAAATGCTGATGGAATTGAGACTTCCTAGTTAAGCTTGAGAGGAGAGATCACATACCTTTTGGCTTCATTGGGAAGTGAGTGAAACTTGTCAAAGTAGAGGAGACTTCTTGTTGGACCCTGGGAGGAGCTTGGACAACATCAAGGCACAGGTTGTAAAGTTCTTCTTTGATTTGAATTAATACAATCAGATTCATTTTTCTCAACAAATTGTCTTATGTGGTTTGTTTCATAAATTCCTTGATCATTATGATGGATATGCTTTATGACATTAGCTTTTCAAGTGCTATTTAATTTGTTTGCTTATTTGTGTTTGCAGACTTGCTACAAGGGAGCTCATTTGGATCAAAGGAGCGAGGCTTCCACGAACTTGCATTAGACCCAAGGTAGGCCTAAAACACTTGTTTGCATTTTTTTTAATTGCATATTTAGAGAAAGATAGTTTTTGATTGGTTTGCTTGTCACTAGATATCTTCAGATACTAGGAAGGTCGAGCTTGTCCACAAAATCGACTCAAATCAAAGAGGAACTTTACAACCTATGCCTTGATGCTGTACAAGCTCCTCCCAGGGTCCAGCAAGAAGTCTCCTCTATTGTGACAAGTTTCACTCACTTCCCAATGAAGCCAAAAGGTATGTGATCTCTCCTCTCAAGCTTAACTAGGAAGTCTTAACTCCACCAACATTTACCCTTAAAAATGTTCAACTTCTAACCTCCCTAGCAACCAGCCCAATGCCTTAATTTGTAGTGCAATGGAGGGAAGTTACTAGGTCCTCCTCCAAAGGGATAAAGCCCTCCTTCAAAGGGATAGCTCCTCTCATCAAGGGATTAGCTCCTTCTATTTTGGGATTTATGAACCACCTTGGAGCGAACAATCCACGTTAAAATTCCTTCTAGAATCATCTAGAATTAACCCAAAGTGAGTTTTTTAGAATAAACTTGCGCTTTTTTTACTTTCACAGGGGTACGCACCCACCCCTTTGCAGACAGAGAGTGCAGATATGCAGGTAACATGAAAAAAAGGTGCGGGGCCGCAGGTAAAAGTGAGAGAAAAGTGCGGAACCAGAGCTTCATTGATTTTTAATGTCTTTCTCTCATTTTCAAAGGTTGACAAGAAGAGCTAAGGTATGAGACTTGCTTAGGAGGACAATATAAGTGATGATAGACCCATACTCACTGCAAATAGTCATGGGGACGATATTTTGTGTAACAGATTGCCCCGTAAAGTGCGAAGTCTGTAGTAGATGAGGATTTCGTTTATCATTTAGGAAGAGTGAAGTACTTTATCATTTTGAGGATCATCTTGTGGAGAGCCTGGTTGGAACCTATAAAAACATTCAATGCAAAATATATATATGAGATCATATCATCACTGAGGTAGGCATTCCCATACTCAGATCAAAACTGAGTAGAAAACTAACTACTGCTCTAATATAGGAATGATCTTGTAATACATCACAAGTATAGACACATGTAGACACAGTATGGATGCAGCCATCTATTTATGAATAGTCCACAAAATAATGAATACAAAATTCCTCACAGCCTGGATGGTGGAAACTAGATCCAAGGTCTTCATTTCTACTTCTCGAAATAGTACGATTCTATCCATGCTAATGAATGTGTCGAAGTCAAACATGGTAGATACCACTTGATTACCAGTCAATGATGTAAATTTAACAAGTGTGAGAGAAATTACCAATAATTCCAATGGTTCTCAAAGTACTCAGTACAATCCATGAGATGTGATTAGATGTGTTGATGTCGAACATGTCACGGAATCCTTTGATCGAAGGTAAATGATGCAACCTATCGTCGAAGGAGAGAAACCTACCATTGAGGCATGCAGATCTCAGGGTACTGGCGATTTCTAGATCATCTTTCTAGATAAAGAGCTGAAGTCGATAGAAAGTGATCCGTCGTAGGCAAGCTTACAACACGAAATCATAGATAAGGTTTGAAGAAATTTAGTTGCAAGGAATGACTCAGGGATGGTCAAGATGGATGACAGATATTTTGCAGATGAATGGCTTATTTGCACTGACCTCTTAAACACATAATGACACAGCAGATGGTTTGATGACAATTGACCCAAAGTTAATACCCAAAAACCGGCTAAAGACTTTCAATGTGGTTTGATCAACTATTAGGCAAAGGATTTCCCAACCCAGGTGAATGAAAGTGTCGTGCTCAAGAGTGGTTACAAAGAAAAACAAACAAGCTCATTTTTCTCTCTTTTCCCCCACCATTTCTGGCAAGTACCTCTTTATTTTTTACAAGCTTATGCAGGATAACATGTGCTTGATTATAAGCTCATCCGTCAGATGAGTCTAGCTTAGTTTAAATTCGAACCCTAAGAAGGAGTGGTCTATTCCTGTTTGTAATTGAATAGGTCCTTTACTGTCGAAATTTAACGAGTCCAGTATAGGAGAAACTCGGCTTTTCAATTTTAGAGAGTCAGAAAAAACTTAAGAGGACTCTAGGGTTGACCTTTTTCATAAATTTGTGTCTCCCAAGCCCGAAAAAGTATAAAATAATACTTGAGAGAACCACTTGATCTTTACAGCCAAGGAGTACTTTTCGTAATTAGTGCATCTGATCCGAAAAAGTAAAAAAACGATCAATGACACGTCATTTATGACCAATATTGAATTTGAAACGACAAAAATCCGGCAATCTTTTCGTGTTTTTACGGTCAGAAAAGGGTTGTAAGAGGACTTCTTTTTAGTTCCGTTTTAACGAGCTTAAAAAGAAAACTCGGCAATATTTTCATGTTTTAGGAGTCAGAAAAGAGCTTAAAGGTGACTAATGTTTTTTTGTTGAAAATGACTGATTTCACCTAAAAAATCCGTTATCCTGAACAAAAACTCAAAAATTACTCATACCTGTTTAAAATGGGTAAAAATGTTGCAAAAATTACCTTTTCAAAGTGAAACATAAACAAATTTTCAATTTATTTATTCAAAAAACTTATAAAAAGGACTTTTAACCATTCATTTTTACCGTTTGAGATTTGGGTGAGAAAAAAGGGATTTTGGTCAGAAACTTCCTGTGAAGATTTTGGAAAATCTGTCCATCGGAATCGAACGCCGTCTCCTCCAGGTAATCCACATCATCATACTCTTCATTTCTATCTGATTAAAATTGTTTTTTAGGGGTTCATTTTATTTTTTAGGAGGTTTTTAGGTTAAAAAAACCCGCGCGTAGGGGCCCGCGAGTTTACCATAGGGGACCCGCGTACCCCAACTTTTTTGCAATGAAGGCAAGGTGCAGGCCTCACGCACTGTCTCTAACTAGAGGGTGCGTACCCCACGCAAAGGTTTTTAAAACCTAATGAATTCAAAAATTACCCAAAAAATTCAATTTTGTATATCTAATTCGCCTTTTTACTGGATGTAGGATAAACATCATGCTTGATTGGCGAGAACGGGAGCATGAGGATGTAGATCTTGCTACGATGAATCATCAACCTTCGATTGATGCATTGAAGGCATGTGGCTTGTACAAATTCTTGGCCATACCTGGCATGAGGGCCCAGGTGGACTTTCTGCAGTGGCTGGTGGATAGATGGAGCATACAGGACCAGTGCTTCTTCATTGGTGGGCACCAGCTCAAAATAGAGCCAGCAGACATATACTTTTTGATCAGTTTGCCTAGGAGAGGTGAAAAATTGACTCTATTCGGGGCTAGGGCAGGTGGCCAGTCTGTCGAAAGCCTCCGGCTAGAGTACTGCAATGTCTAGAACCGAGACAAAGGGATAGATATCAAGACCATATCCCATCCTGAACTCATGGTGATTGGGTTTACAGTTACCAGACTCTACGGTAGTGCAACACTACATATAGCCACTGGATCCCAGATGCAGATGGCAGTCGATTTCTTTCAAGGCATCATTTGCAATTGGTGCGATGCTATGTTGGCTAATGTCAAAGGCCAACTGACCAGGGCCAAAAACGGACAACTGAAGACCTATGGATATGGTGATATAGTTGTGAGCTTTGGTCTAGAGAGGGTTCCGATGTTGATCCTGCAACACCTCACTGTTGGAGCTGGGCTTCCTCGAGAGCCCAAACGGATGCGATGGGTTGCAGTTATGGCCCATCATCCTGATGAGGGGACCAAGGTCATTCGATTCAAACCTAAGTATTTCCAATGGTTGGAGAACCAAGTTTTTTCTATCCAAGACTTTCCTTATGCTGGGGTAGATTTTCGTGGTGACCCAGACATGGCTCTTCCACCAGGAGAGCAATGGGATGGCTCAGGTGAAATCATTTTCAACATTTTCCTAATTTAATTTTTTTTTGTTTTTATCTCGTCCCAAATCGGATAGTAAAAGTTTCAAATGTAGATGTAGGCCCATGGTGACCAACCGCTCTCTCGCCTTACGAGAGGAAACAACTAGCTACAGTAGCACCAGCCCCACAGGACGAATCAGCAGAGACTTTGGCCGAGTTGGAGAGCCATCTAGAGCGCTTGACAGGGGACATTCCAGAGACCAGCATAGATGAAATTCATCGTCGTCTTCAACGCTATGTGATTGGGGTCCCAGGACCTTTTAGGAGGTTCCTTTGTAAAGTGGCCCGTGCAGTGGTTTCTTATCGAGATAATCATCAGTGATAGGATGTTCGCTTATTGTAGACACATATGACATTTTTGCTTTCTGTACTTATCATTTTTGGCGATCATAAGGTGTTTTTCAACCTATGATCGAGGAAGATGTATATTTTGACACACTCCTATATTATACTACATCACTATTACCAGCTTATCTTGTTAAACATGTTATGGAATGCTTTTAAATTTACTTGTATGACTATTGCAAATGTCTACTTAACATTCGAGAAGCAATTGCATCTGCTAATGTATTTAAAGATATTGGAATATGTTGATATTCAATATAGTCAAATTCACGTTCCAAGAGATGCACTCTCGAAAATAATCTCAATAACACTGTATTTCTAATGGCATATACTCTATTACGTTGTAATACAACGAGTTTAGAATCTAACCTCGCTATCAAACACAGAATCCCAAATGGAATAGATTCAGATAATAACTCAATCACTGCACTATACTCTGCAATGTTGTTCGTTGTTTGACCGAGGCTTGCCCCATGCATAGATACCAACTCGTCATAGGGCGAATAAATAACCCAAGCTGCGGAAGAAATATTCTGTGTACTACGACAAGCACCATCAGCGAAACCAATGTATGTTTGGAGAGGCGTCGACATCTGCGATATCAAGAGTAAAACTAAGATAAGCGGGAATAATGACGAAAAACACTCTCTAAGCTAAGCACACTTTTTAATCTAAAACACACCAGCTAGAAAGAAAACCAACCTAACTAAAAATCTCCACACCCATTCTTAAGCATAATACCTCTTCAGGTAAAGACCATTTCTGGGTTTATCTAAAGAGACCCCGTCAAAGTCTACCAATTCATAGGCCCCTTTTGCTAGCTTTCGCTTGACAACTAGGGACCATGCCACATAGGCACGAATTTTCCAGTGCCTAATTTATCATTTGCCTGATCATACAATAAGACTAGGTCTCCTTCTGAAAAATTTCGAGGGGTCACATTTCGATCATACTGAGCTTTAATACTTTTTGCATGAGTTTCGATCGCTAATGCAGCATCATGTCGATTCTCATCTAGCTGAGCCAAGTATAAAAAATGTCTTTCCTCTTCGAAAGTGGTTGGAAGTAACTCGGTGGCCATTTGCAATGACGGGATTTCGCACTCAATGGGTAACACAACTTCCAGACCATAAACTAGTTGGAAAGGAGTGAACCTTGTTGACGTTTTTACTGAGGTTCGATATGCCCAAAGCACTGAAAATAGCATGTTATGCCAATTCGACCGATGAATCCCAATAATCCGTCGGATCATGATGACTAGAACTTTGTTGATGGCTTCAACCAGACCATTAGCTTGTGGATAATAAGGAGTTGAACTATCGTGACGCAAGCCAAGCTGACCTGTAAGCTCAGTCATCATAATGTTTCGAAAATGAAGCCCATGATCAGTGATAATCACTTGTGGAACACCAAACCTAGCAATGATATGATTGAAAATGAAAATTGCAGCTGTTTTTCCGTCTGCCTCAAATGTAGGCATTGCCTCGGCCCACTTGGTAAAATAATCTACCGCAAGGATGATATACGCATGCCCCCCAGCCGAGTGAGGGTTACATGTAATAAAATCGATACCCATTTGGCAAAAGGACCAACGACAATTATAGGGTGAAGAGGAGCATGTGGAGCACGCATCTTTCGATAAAAAATTTGGCAGTTGTGGCATTTTCGGATCGTGATAATACAATCTTTAAACATAGACGGCCAAAAGTAGCCAGCGCGCAATATCTTTTGCGCTGTGGCATACCCAGACATATGACCGCCACACGCTCTAGAGTGACAATCATTTAGGACCCTTTCAGCTTCCTCATGAGTTAAACAACTTCGAAAAATAGAGTCCGCCCCACGACAATAAAGAGTATCTCCAATAATTTTGAATTGTTGGGACTGGAATCGTATTTTTCGACGTTCCGACCGTGAAATATTTGGCCGAAAGGATTGGGTTTGGAGATAAATGATAATATCCCCATACCATGGATCTAAAGTGCTGATTAGAAACAAGGATTTGTCCGCAATGGGCTCCTCCGCCACAGTTTCTATGTCAGCACGCGAGAAGTCACACATTAACTCCGCAAAAACTAAAGATTTCTTTGACTTAGACTTTTCAAATTCCAAGTCGAACTCTTGCAGGATCACAATCCATTTGGAGTACTTTCCCCCCAGCAATTGCTTGGTCAAAATATAGATCATAGGGTTGCAATCAGAAATGATTGTAGTCTTATGTAGTAAAATGTAATCATTAAAACGTTGGACAACTTGAATGGCTACCAATGCCAATTTCTCCACATGTGAGTATTTTAGCTCAGTTGGATTTAAAGTTCGACTAAGGTAATATATCACATGTTCAGTACCGAATTCATCTTCCTGAAATAACACCATTCCGATGGTGGAATGGGAGGCAACGAGATACAAGAAGTAGTCCTGGTTGTAGTTTGGGGGATGCAACAACGGTGCATGGGTCAACGCGTGTTTTAGTGCATCAAAAGATTTCTCAGCTATCTCGTCCCAAAAGAATGGTGTATTCTGTTTCAACAACCGGGTAAAACCCTTTGTGATCTTGGCGTAGTTAGGGATGAATCGTCGTAAAAAGTTTTCTTTCTCTTGCAAACTTTGGAGTTGGTGAAGACTCGAAGGAGGAGGCAATTTGATAATGGCTTCAACCTTCGAGGGATCGACGCGAATGCCGACTTTCGAAACAACAAACCCCAGTAATTGACCCGTTTCTATACAGAAAACACAGTTGTGGGGATTCAACCTAATCCGATAATGCCTACACCTCATAAAGATTGCTCTTAAATGGACGAGATGATCAGCTCGATGTAATGAATGAGCAGGCAAGTCATCGAGATAGGGTT
>APFE030663895.1:0-24219 GCA_000404065.3 Pinus taeda
AAAAAAAAAAAATGAAAAGAGGTTATGCCTTAAAAGAATAATCAAAAGGCAAGAAAATCAAGTGGTCTAGAGAAAAGTGAAAATGAACCCCAAACTAAAGACCAGGAAAGTGGCCAGTCAAAATTGCCACTACTAGCTTATTTGGGAGTATCATGTTTTGCAAATACTGCTGTTAATCACACTTGATGGATGGCCCAACAAATCTAAGCTGGACCATGCCATGGTTAAATTGCTTGCTGCAGAATAGAGAATGTTCCCTGACCAAATAGCTCAAGCTTGGCAGATGACTAGCTAGGTAGAGAAACAAAGGTGCCCAACTGCTTAATCTGGGGCCTTGGAAGAAATAAGGTAGGTTTTAGATAGGAGGGTAGTCAAAAGAAAAAGAGGAAAATCAGGGTCTGCTAATTCAAGTAAACCCACTTTAATGAAGAAAAAATGTTAGGATTACTAGGATGGGTAAGTAGTGCAAGGTTGCAGAAATGGAGAGCCATCACCAATTGGCCTATTAAGTGCAAAAACGTATGCCACTCAGGGTATTGGCCTCAAAGGAAAAGAGTGGAGGACAAGCATTGGAAGCATGTCTAACTTCCCCATTTTCCCCCAAACTTCATTTTACTAACACTCCCAAGGGCCTTGAGATCTGCTCAGGTGTCCAGTTCCACTTCACTGCATCACAAACTACTTGATCAAGCCATGGAGTTCAAACATGAAAAGAAGCCACATTTTTTGTGTAAAACATCTTTTTTCATCATTTCATTTATCCTCAAAATCCTAAGTTCAGTTTTAATTATTAAAACTTGGCTTTACCCCTTCATTCACCTCACAAACCATATTAACCACTAACATATTATCTAGCTCCCTAACTCCCCCCTTCCCCTAATTCTATTACAATCTATTGAAAATCTCCAAAAAATATCTATAAATACCCTCCCCCTAGCACTATAGCTAAATATCCCTTCCTTGGGAAATATTAAACCCCTCAAGGGTTAGTATTAACCCTCAATCATCCTAAAAACTATGGGTTTTGGCAAAAAACCATGGTTAAAAGTCAAAAAATCAAATTCCCCGCCCTTGCTAAGAACCCTTTACCCCTTTCCGCACTTTAGACAGTGTTTTTAATGTTTTTTTATTATTATTAAAACATTATTAAACGAAAAAACCCAAAAACCTAATGTTCTAAATCCACCCCATGCCCGATTTATTAAAACCTAATTAAATATTTGGGTGGGCCCCGGTGTATTAACGCGTCGTCACCTCGTGATTCCCGCCCACCGCCCGATCTTCTGCCCCGCCCATCCAATGGTGGGCGGTCGATCTTACAGCAGAACTGCCCGACCTTTTCCGTCCGGGGGATGGGCAGTATTGCTGCCGTACCCCCGCCACGCGTCAGGCGCCTGCACTGTTCGCTGCGCCCCCCCCTCCAAACCACTTACCGCCCTAGACCCCTCCGGGGAGACTGCTTACTGCCTTCCCCCAGCGCTAACGTCACGCCCCTGTCAGCGTGACATCACCCCTACTTGCCGCCGCCAGGCCTCCACGTCGCCCCCGGCCACCGTGCCACCCTGTCCACCCGGCCACCGTGTCACCCTGTCCACCCTGCCACCGTCTCGCTGCCACCTGGGCACCCACGTCAGCTACCACGTCACCCATCCGTACCCGGGCCCATGATGACGTCAGCATGACGTCATCACAATAAGGCGCCAATATGCCAAAAATGCATAAAAAGGCGTCAATTTACCGTTATTTCGCATTATTTTCTACGAACTCTGGAGCTCCTCTGCATGCGAATTTCAACCTACAACGGTCAAAAATCAAAAGCTACCCGCCAAAGTTGTTTTCGCCTCCATTATCAACCCAAGCACCTGCAATTCATCCAATTCGACCGGTGCAAACGCCTTCTACGCCATAAAACCAGGTATTTGGCACAGGCATCCTCTTTTGTCCACTGTTCTCCTTGCAATCCTATTTTCCTGCTTAAAGAACTCAACTAAAGGACCCACATTGTTAAATTCACCCCTGAAGTCTACTTAAAAAGCCACTAAAACCCCTGCGCGACGAAAGTCTCGAAGAAACCCGCGACCCTTTGTGAAATTCACCATTTTTCCACAAAGAGCAACTAAAGAAACTGAGCTACTAGCTAGAAGACTGAATTGATAGTTCCCTCACCCCTGCTAAAGGAATTCTCTGCAAATAACCAGCTAACCAGCTCAAGCACACTCTTGTTCTTCAAAACAGAGTGCCCCCACAGATTCATTAAGCCTGTGACAACCTCCTTGCACTGCCAAGCTACTCACTGCAAACAGAGATTAGTAAGCCATTTCCTCAGCATTTACATCAAGCTTGAAATACAGTAAGCCACCAGCTAAAACAAGACAATGGCGACTCCAGTTGCTCTAGATGTAGTGCCCATAAATCCACCTAATAGAGAACTAGAAGCTATGCCACTAGTGGACAGTGATGCCCTCATCACAGACTTTCTGGCAGAGAGAAGCCACTTGCAAAGATATCGCCAGCTAAGAAACAGTCACTTGGACAATAGTGACCTGTATGGCATTTGGGAATCCAATCTGCCCACCTACTTCCTGCCTTCTGTCAACATTTTCCCTGAAGTCATCCACCTCTGTGCAGAAAACTATGACCAGAAACTCAGGGTTGTGAAGTCTCCATCTGGGAGCATCCTCTTTTATATAACTCCAAATTCCATCAACCAGATGCTCAACTACAAGAAGACCCAGCTGCTATACCCCTTCTCCATGAACTATTTGCTAGATGAGGGCTCCAAACTCTCTAGCACAGACATTGCTGCCATAGCCAGGAAATTCATGAAGGCAGACTGCCAACCTTCTGGGCCACCTCCTTTTTCCTATGCATATTTCAATGAGGTTGGAAAGCTACTGGTAGATATGCTCACCTCTGTGCTGGGGTTCACTACAAACAGGCATGTTGATCTAACTGTGCTGGTTATGCTCTCTGCATACAGCCTTGTGAAGCCCCCTGCTATGAAATACAATTATGCCAAATACATTTCCAATAAGATACAACAAATCTTGAACCTGCCCCTCAAACTTCAACAAATCTTGAACCTGCCCCTCCAACACAAGCAGCAGCAGCCCCTCCTGCTGTTCCAGCACCTACAACAGCTACATCAGCAACAGGAGCAACAGTAGAAGCAACAGCAGCAACAGAATCCAGCATGGGCATGGAGGAGTTGATGAAGGTTGTTAAAGAGCTGGAAACTCAAGTCACTGAAATAAATATTGCCAAGGAAAAACTGGCTAAGCTGGAGGCCAGTTATGACAAATCAAAGATGACAGTGGCAGAAAAGCAAAGAGAAATAAAGGCCTTGGAGGCCAAAGTGAAAACTCTAGAAAAAGAGTTGATGCTAGGTAAAACCCTAGCATAAATAAAGAAGATTATTTGGGCCAAAATTGGCCAATCTATACAGGACCAATGGAGGTCCATTCAGGAAATTTTTGAACAATTGGAGCTAATATAAATAGCTCATGTGGAGATTCAGAGAGCCAGGACAGCCCTGGGAATCATGCCCGAGCAGGCCACTAAAATGATTCATTTCCTAAATAACCGCACTAGAGAGGAACTGGCTGCTCTACAAATAAGTAGCAGAATAGATACAATCCTCACAGCCAAAAAGGTATTGACCTTAAGGAATTTTTCTCAGACATTGGAGAGGAAGTGTCAGGAGATGAAGGCAGAGATACATGAATTTAGAGTTAAAATGGCTATTCTACAGGACAAAGGACTGCCAAGCCTAGTGACTGGCACAGGACAGTTGCTGTCATATAATCAGTATATGACAAGGATCAACAATTATGTTGAAAACCAGATCACTGCATCCAACAGCTCCACAGAAGAAGCAGGGCCTCCCTCTGGACAATCCCTCTATGACAAGCTGGAAAATATGTTCTCTATTGCACATGAAATAAATCATCTATTTGAAATCCCTCCAAACTTTTATAGACATACAGAGGCAGATGAAACAATGGTAAAAATGAGGAGGCATCAGCTACCCCCAGTTGATTGGTGGCAAGCAATGCTGGAGATTTTGCCCAGATAATTCCACTTTGCTTTTTGCCTTTTTTGGAGAAAAATCAGAGTTTACAGGTCAGCAGACAAGTCAACAGGCATATCAGCATACAAGAACAACAAGTGGTCGTACAGGTGACTCAACAATGCACCCAGACAGCAGGCTAAATTAACTCAGAGTTAAAGGCACTGCTACAGCCTACTTTCCAGAGCCATAAAGTCAAATCTTCCTGACAGAAAAATATCGGCTACCTCAGCATTAAAAGCTATATTTATGTTGTCATTTACTTTTTGTAAGAGAGTTGGTGGTGCAATTTATTGCACAATAACTCTCTACTGAGATATTTTATACCCTATTTTGTATATATATCCCCTCAGATAACGCATTGAGGGTCGGTTGTAGTGTAATTCTTTATGAAGAGCTCTGTTGTATTCTGAAGACTTTTTGATAAATAAAATTGCTGATGGAGATTTCTGGTTCCAACGCTGTTTGAAGATGGATATGTAAAGCTCTGTTTTGTTGCAGAATTCCTGTGTCATTTGCTGAATCAATAAGTTTCTCTTAACTGTGTATGTGTTTCCTGTGTATTCCATAACTCTTATGTTTTCATAATCTTAGCAAGTAGAGAAAAAGAATAGCCTAGGATTTGTTTCATACACCCTATGCTCAATCTCTATTTCTAAATATGTTTTCTTCTAGATTAGCCACAGATATGAATTCTTAATTGCTCATGTCTGAACTTATCCTGTCATGGTGAACACTGTTTAAGAATTATTAACTTCTCTTAAGAAATACCTTCATGTTTCTTCATTTAGCATAGTGAAAGATTCTTAATTGCCTTTCACTCACTAATTCCATAAATTCATCAATAAATCTGATAAATTGTTTCACACATGCCTAACTTGCTCTGCAACAACACTCTGTTTTCATGACTCCACTTTCACAAGCACAAATACCTCAACTCCATTGCCTAATGGAACAAACTGTCATGTAATTTGTATCTCAGTTCTATCTGAATTCACCAACCCACCAAATTCAAACAAACAGTGCTCCATAACTAGACTAAAACATTCATCAACAAAGCTAAACTATAAAGAGAGAGCCCTCTCTGGTTGCAGGTAGGCTAGGACTTGTAGCCAAAAGATTCGTCAGTGGTTACCTTGGCCGTATTCCCTTTAGGAAGCAGGGAACAACCTGAGTGATAACAAGACCATTGAAATGAAGGAAATCAGTCAAATTGGCACAGATTAGAGGGAGGCTGGAAAATTCCCACGGGGATACTAGCCAATCGGTGGAGATATAGACGATTCAGGGGATGAGAAACCCCCACAATTGGAAGGAGAAGAGGATGAGAAAGGATTGGAAGGAAATGAGGAAGGAGAAATGGAGGAAGAGGCGCAGCAACCTAGGCAAGAGGAGGAAGAAACAGAGCAGCACGAAGATATCCCCTTGTAAAATCCATTGCAGGAAGATGAATTGGCCAAAATTCTGGCCAATATGGACGAATATGCCCAACCTCTCAGCCCACCAGACCTCCATGTTGAAGAAGAACCAAAAGAACATTCTGCTAAGGACAAAAATGCACCCAAAGAATTACATGACGAGGAAGTAGAAAAAGAGAATCAACCTATTCATGATGAAAGTATGACAGGAGAGAAAAGTGGTATACAGGAGGAATAATCGGTTCCTAGCCAGACTACACTGAAAGAATTTCAGGAAGAAGAAGGGGTGGAAAAAGAAGTCACCCAGGAAATAACAGAACTGGCTAGGGTTTTTACTCCTAAGCAAACCAAACAAAGCAACGAAGGAGCACCCCAAGAAGAAAACCAGAAAATTGACCGAGATAATAGTCTAGGCCCGAGTAAATAGATAGTTGTTCCTTCTAAGGAAATAGAAGAAATTAAAAGATTACGGAAAGAACAACAAAGATTACTGAATGTGATATCTCGACTTTGACAACAAATCAGGGTTTTGAAAATAAAGAAGAGGGTAAAAAGGACTTCGGGGTGAAGCATGCAACCACTCCAGAAAGACCCCTCAAGAAAAAGGTTCAGAGGACCCAAGTCCACCCTACTATTCAAAACCCTGTTGAGGAGCAGTCTGCTGTTCCAAACCCTGTTGAGGAGCAGTCTATTGTTCCAAACCCTAGTGAGGAGCAGGTTTCCATTCAAAACCTTGTTGAGGAGCAGTCTGCTATTCGAAACCAAATGGAATAGCATTCAACTGTTACCCATGTCAAAGTACAAACAGACGATATATCGGCCTGTGACAAAGAAGTGCAGACAGAGGCACAACCCTCTGAAGAAATGGAAACCATAAACACAAGATGATGCAATAAGAAGTTTCAAGTGAACCTTTTGCTCACCACTACCATGTGGGACAGTGATCCAAGGATAGTAACCCTACGAGAGGGTTTGATGCAGGCTCAGTAAGCAGTAGAAAAACTTATAGAACAAACGGTTTCTCGACAAAAGTATGAAGAATTACAACAACAACTATGGAATGTCAATCTATCTGAAAGCCAGGCCTTTGAAGGATGGAAAAACGAAGAAGAAAAAGTCACAAAGGTAACTGATAGGTTAGATATAGTTATCAAACAAATGGATACCTTATGCTCTTTGTACACTGACGTCCTAGCATGTAGGGCCCCTGCTAAGAATTATGCCTTGTTTTTAATGGAATGATATTTGCAATTGAAAATAAAGGCTGTCAGAGCAAGAGCCCCTATACAAATTAATACCATTAATGTTTTTATAAATTGTTGTAAGCACTATGGGGTAAAGGTTCAAAGATTATTGTGTGAATTCTATCTACATAACCTTGTGTTAGACCAAGAGACAGAGCAGAACCCTGACCCTTTTGTTGGGGATATCCAACTGTAGGCATTTATTACGTTTGGAGTTAATCAAATCAAATGGCTTAAAGCCTATAATGCCTTCCAAAGACAAGAAAACGGATTAGACTTATGGGTAAGAGCTGAGCCTAGAAATCTAGTGGAGTTGTGGAGGAAACATATGAACCTCATTGGGACTCCAGGCGTGATTGAAGCATTAGTACCCATTCATACAGCAACCAATCAGCAAGGAATAAAATACTTTTTCACTATTAAAGACCTTTCCATTGATGTGGCTAAATTTCGATATCAGATCTCTAATCCGAATATCCAACTCAGGGAACCATTTAATTATGAGAATTTTAAGTTAGTCGCTGATCGCTTGAACCTCTATGGTGAATTTTTCTTGAGAGTAGGGCCATCTTGGCTAGGATATAAGTTCTGGAGTCCGATTATTTGGCACCCTACACCTGGATAACAAGCCCTGTATAAGATGCCTGAGGGTCAGATAGGCCATCTTTTTCAACACCTAGTTAGGCATCATGGTTGTAGACCATCACATGAGATCCCATCTCCAACCTACTCTCTCACTGCCTTACATGTCAACTACAATGTTTTCATGAGGGCATGAAAAAGGGTAAGCAGGGGGGTGTGTGGAGTACTAAATAAGGTATGTTTTTGTTGATTATTTTGGTATCTTTTCATTAAAACTCACATCCCCTTTTCATCATGAACTAGGTAGATAATAAGAAATCATGAAAAAATCTGTAGGATTTATATGCAACACAGAAACACTAATAATTGCCATTTCTTAGGCAGGAAAAAGAAAAAATGAAATATTGTCGTTCCAAAGAAAAAGACAAGGCCAAGTTAACTATTGTCCCTTTGTTGGGGAACCACATGCAAACAAGGCGATCCAATTAAAGCATATTAGCCAGGGGAAGGAAATGGAGATATTGACTTGGCGCAAGAAAGCAAATGGATAACTGGGAATTAATACTTTGGCGAATCCCTCTGGATCCTTTGATCCTAAGGGATTGTTGGTTTAACTATTTTTGCATCATTGATATCTCCACCTTAGCTATTATAAAAAGGGGTAGCACTGCTAGCCCAAGGGGAGGATCTACTATCATTTTTCTATGTAACTTTTCTCTGAATTTGAGACTTTGATCATTGACTCTCGTTGAGAAGTGATTCGCTGTAATTCTGTTTTAATGCGTTAATATAAACCTGGTTGTTGTTTCATCTTTGATCCTAGAATAATCTCAAGCAGTGTGTCCCTGGAGGCTAAGGGCCCGACCTTGGTGGAACACTTGCTCCTGTACTATTACCTTTCGTTTGTGCGTAGTTTCCATTATCAGCTTTGTTCAGTAATCTGATATGTTTTGTTATTTTACATCACATCTCTATTATATTTGATTTATGTTTGACTAAGCAATTTCATTCTCTGTGACAGGAATGTTGTATTGTTCACTCTAGATCTGTAACACATTGTTGTTCCTTTAATCATTAATATAATATTGCTGGTCTTTATGGAATGTTATCGTTGTTCAATTGCAAAGCAACTGTGCTGTAACATTCATAAGTTGGTATTGTTGTATTCATCTATGGTTTACATTTAATCACGATTGTTGTTCAACTAACATTGTTGTTCCATTACGAATTACAATCATTATTCCTGATAACTAAGATTGATATTGGTGGTATCAAAATCAGATTACTACTTTTCTTAAGGCATGTTGTGTGTGTTATTTATCATGTTTTATCGTGCACTTACATTTTGGCTTTGAGTACTATTCTATATTTCATTGCTAATCAGTTGCCGTTCTATTTCCGTGTGCTGTCTGATTTACCCTTAGAGTAAAGATTGCTACCTAATTTCTATAGGATACGATTGTTGCACTTATTTATGAAGATTAAGGTGTTGTTGTTCATAAGAATTAGTTTTTGTTCCATTTCCTTGTTGTTGTTCCATTTCCTGATTATTTGCGTTATCGTTGCTTTGCTGTGCAGAACGATCTGAAACTGTAGTGGGCATTGACATTTGTTGTCTAGTCCCCAGATTGACGATCTGTTCCATGATTTCCTTTAGTTACATCAGTTCATAGAGGGATGAGTTACTTTTACTGGACCCTTGGCTGATAAATTGCTTAGCTTCTTGAATGCATGATTTCAACTTTAAAGTGCTTTACTGTAAGTAGACCTTGTTTTAAGCATCCTTTTTACTCTTGTATTTTGAGCACTATAGTACTAGAATTACTCTGACAAATGACAGCCTCAAACTGAGTCACTCTTTGAAATAAAAAAACGTTCCTAGATTGGCAAATTAATGTGAGGTAATTAGAGGTGAAAAAGACCCTTTTTACAACTCGACATCTTGTTATAAGGTTAAAAATATTTTTTCTTTGAGGAGTGCCTTGTCTTTGCTTCTCTTTTCTTGTTGAATTGTCCTTTACATTTGTAATCACATTTGTTTATCTTTAAGTTTTTCCTTGAATCTTGCATTCACATTCTAGTGTGCATTAGGGTAGATGAATTTTAGACATCATTTGTTCTTTTTTGATAGGTTTTGAATGTGTGAATGCTAAATTAAAAAAATAAAAAGAGTTTTGGTTTATTAATTTTCTTGCAGAACCTTTGTATAAATCACTTCTCATAGAAGAAAAAGAGTTTCATTTTCATGTGCTTAGGTTTTCTATTTATTTCTTTCACGTCAAAACAAAGTTAGTTGTACTTCTGTTTCCCTATGTCTTAAATAAAAACCAACTAAAATGAGTGCTTAAAATTAAAAAGAACTATAATTTGTCGTTTTCTCATAATAAGATCGACTAGCATAGAGAATTTGTGGCCTTGGAATAAGTGTGTGGAGAGTAAAATCTTCAAGGCCACTTAAAATGAAAGTATAGAAGTTTATTAACGAGTGGAAATTCAATGTCGTTATTCTGTCTGGGAAAGCTCCTCTAACACAGGAGTCAAGCATGAGGATGTGTGAAGATAAGGAAAGAGAGATACCCCCTCTCCTACTTGTTAGATTGCATGCCCACAACTGTTCCACCCAGCTTCTGACCACGAGCCACTGATCTTAGTTGCCATTCCTAGGGACCACACAGGTGACTATGGGAGGGAATGCCCATTGTACCTGAGGCAGATGTTGCATTACTTTCATAGTACTTTTGTAGGGTACCCTTGTGAAAATTTGGTACTTGCATCGACAAATGTTATTGTCTAGAGGTCAGCATAACTGCTTATGATACCTTCGCCAGTAGGCTTGGACCCTCATCATCCCAAAATACCTTTGGGAGGTCCTTATATTGTCTTTCTAGTATTTTGTTGTTTGATCCTAATTTGATCCTAATCACCAGGAGTGAAAATACTTGGAAGTTGCTTGCTTGGTTGTATCTTTAGGACTCTATAGTGGAGTACTATTTTCTCTTTGTATTAATTTGGATTTAGGTGGTTTTTTTCTTGTCACTTTTGGACCTTTCATTTTGAGTGACTGACCAAACACTCCACTGGTCTTGAAAGGCTTTTGATCTTTCTCTTGAAATTGTGGAGTTGCCTCCTTAAGGGAAAATATTTGATTGTGCATATCTCTTCCTTAAAATGTCATTTGAACATTCCCATAAGGGAAGGATTTGCATATAAGTTAGGTATGGCCAATGTTCTTGTGGATGCCAACCAGGGGACCTCTCCCAAATGGGATCCTTGTGATTTTCCGTTTTTTGGAAACGTTGGTACCCCCTTGATGGCCACTTTGAATATTCATGGATTGAATGTTGGACTACCAGTTTGGTTGTGGTCCACTTTGAGTATTCCAAATGTTCTTGAATCTTCTTAGATGAGTGCTTTATTTCAAGGGCATCAAATGGGTGTTAATTGTTCATCTTCTTCACTAGATAAATCTAGGCTTACCCTTTTTTCTCCATATTACAATAAGAAATCTAAAAATAAGAGAAAGAGGAAGAATAAGAAGAAGAATAGTTCTCTCCATGAATCATCACCAACCTATGTTAGTCATGTTGGAGATGAGCCTTCAACCGATGTAAGTTATGTTGTGGGCATAAGTCTAGTCACTGCAAGTCATACTAGAAATGGGTCACCTACCTCTATGAGTCATGTTTTTTGCGACTCACCTGCTTCTATGAGTCGGGTTGGGGGCACAAGTCCTATCTCTCTTTGGAGAGAGTCACTAACTACTGTAAATCACGTTGGAGACCCTCCACCAACCATTGCTAGTCATGTTGGGGGCATTAAGGTTGATCAAAAACCTAGGCATAGAAGATTTAAACCTAAGTTCCCTTGTATGATATGTAAGCGAGGTCATCTTACTCATTTGTGCCCTGATCTTTCAATGGTACAAAGGTTGTGGTCAAGTCTGAAGTTTTTTATACTCTTGAACCTATTATGGTTTCTCAAAAATCAACTCGGCCATTGGTTGATGAAGTGGTCGATCCAAGTTCTAGGAGTGTTTCCTTTGATTTGGATAATCTTGTTAGGACTCATATTCCTTTTGTTGCACCATTCCAAATAAGGATTAGAGGTAATTCCACAAATGTATATCAATGTATGGTGGATGAAGGATCCTCTGCAAGTATTATATCCTCCTTGACTTGGAAATATTTTGGGTATCTAAAGTTGTTGGTAGCTAATAGTCAATTGTTAGCTTATGATAGAAGACCTGGTGTATCTATGGGTGTTCTTCCTCAATTTCCTATTACTTAAGGTGGGAAGACATCTTAACTGATACGTTGGTGGTTGATATCCTTTAGACTTTAATATGCAACTTGGGCGTGATTATGTCTATGCTATGAATATTGTGGTATCTTCACTCTTTCGAGTGACGTATTTCCTCACAATGGAAGTATTGTCACTATTGTTCAGCTTTCATATGATAATCACCATCTAATTTCAACTTAGTTTAGAATACCCCTTGGTATGTTCAAAGTGTTCAAGTAGACTTTCCCCACCATGTATGAACTATGTGGCATTATATCCTTAATGCTCAATTTCTTCTGAGAAGGATCCCTTGAATTATTGTTTTCCTTCTCGGGACTTGGTCCCAACAGCTGATCGATTGATTTTTCCTATGGGGGCATGGGACCCCTTACTTCCCTCTTTTGATCCTTCTAGTTCTCATGATTTCTTAGATGTTGAGTTTCCTTCGCAGGAGGAGCTTTTTGAAGCCATGAGTTTTAGCTACCAAAGGAGTCCTTGGCCTGAGTCCCACAAGGAGCTTGTCCTAAAGAACTATTGTGTGTAAGTTGCAAGGCTACATGGTTCCCTGTACCATATTGTATATATATGGTATGCATTTTCAAGTTTTGTAATCCATAACACGAGATTTTATCTGAAGACTATATATGGGATGCATTAACTTCTTGTCCAGTGTTCTTAATTACGTATACAGAACTTTGAAGACTTATATTTTGGGTATTTTAATGGTTTTTCCACTCAGATAAGTAATGGTTCTCGAAACTAGCACATAGGTTAGGTTTTCCACTTGCATTATGCATTCTCAATTTATTTTTTTGTTTTTGCCTTAAGATCGACCCCACCAAGATGTGACATGGAACCTTCTTGCTACTTAGAAGTATCTTAACTTGTGTGGTAAGAGCCTACCTTTTCATGGGTTCCCTAGATAGTACCTCATTTTCACTTGGAACCCATGCTGAAGTTTTGTTCTTAGCTTTAGGATTCCTTTTTAGTCCTGCCATTACTTTGCACTGAAACTTCATTCTACTCCTTCTTCGCTATTATTTTGGTGTTATACCCTAGAGGCTCCCATGTGTTGAGTTGTACTATTTCATTGCATATTGACCACTTGCACCTCTTCTGGGTTTAAGCCAAATTCGTTTGGACTCATCAATAAGCCAATCTTTTACCATGACTTTTTTGCAAGTTCAAACCATGCATTCATTAGCCTCAGCAACTTAACACCCTTTTCCATGGAGGGAACATCCCCTGAGTGTCGATGACCAGCATCTGCCACCTTGCATTGAGCATAGGAATGTTCCAGTACCAGGAACTAGAGCTCTTTCCCTTGACACTTGTTCTCTCCATTGTACCATAGGCATTCTTTTATTCCTTTTTAGTATTTAAATATGAAAAAAAAAATTATTCCAAAAAAAGAGTGGGAATGGGATAGTTTCTTCATCATTTGATGGTAGCAAGAGTCAGTCATGTAGCCCTTGAACAAACCATTTAAAATGAATCTTTCCTCCATCAGGATGGGACTTGGCATGAATTTAGGGAAGCCATAACCTTGTTCTTGAGTTATTACTCATCAGTTGGTTATCTCTTCCAATCATATAGAGATTTTGTTAATGCCTCCTACATTGCAAACTTATTCAAAGTTATTTTATGCTGCCATAAAGTCACATCAATTCATGCTTTTGTTCAAGGGAAGTAAACCTGTTGTCATCCATTTTGTGGTGTCTCTTAACTCATTTTTGTAGGGCATACCTGGTCTATTAATTTATTCTTAGCATCACATCAGCGACATGGCCCTTTATTCGTGTTGGTTAAGAAGGTCCCAATTGACTTACTAGCCGGTCTTCTCTTATCGACTTTGATAAATTTCTATGAGAGTAGACCTAGAGTTTCACCGTAGCCTTGTTTATATCATTGAAAACTGACCTTGTGCTCAGCATTGATCAACATTATGGTTCCTTGACTGAGTTATTTCCCTTGTGTTTGGCGTAAGCGTACATTATCACACATTGGGATTCATGTCGTACCTTGGTTTCCATTTTACGGTGGATTCCTCCCCTCTTTGATAGATTTTATTATTGGTTGGTTCAGAGGATTTTTTTCATACGCTAGCCACATCTTATGTACACCACAAATGTACTTTGGAATGGTTACTTCATATCTCTTCATACGAGTTCTTTCAAATTATTGGCTTGTGGGTTCTACTTGCATTGGTTGATGTGGGATGCCTTAATTCCTTCCTTCCTACAAATATTTTCTCATCGCACCCAACTCATTGCTCTGGGAACAAGGTATAGAGTTATTTTTTTAGTGACTTAGGATTTGAAATCATCAGTGCCAGACTTCTTCTCTATCGAAAATCAGAATACATCAATGTCTCGTCACTAATAAATTATTTCAAGTGTTGGACTTCAACACATGTATTCACACTTGTTAGATTATACTAGGGTACGTTGGCACTCCTTATCATTATTGGTGAGTTGTCTCACATTTTATAATGGTATACATCAATGACCAATAATGAAATGATTTTTCACATGGTTGACTTCAACTCATTTATTCCCATAGTGTAGAAATGTACCATTTGTGGTTGGTGAAAACCTCGAGTTGTGTCAACATCTTGGTTCACTTGAAAACTCCTTTAATTTTCTGTCAATGACACCTCTCATCTTTATATGTTGCATTATTTCACAACAACATCTTATATGTTGGCACCTGAGTTTATGCCATACCATTATTCCACTTATATTACTTGGTACTTTTATGAGGATAAATTATGAAACATATTTGATAAGATATTCTTCTATATGTGATATAGAGACATAGCTCCATTATTTTCTTTTGCAACTATGATATGATGATCCACTATCTATTCTTCAACTCTTTTTGTCCACTTACATATACATTTTGGATCCTCTTTATACTTGATTATAAGACATGCTTTACTACTTCTGAGCATGGGTATGCCCGCCTCAGACATGAGTTTTCTTTCTGACTCCTTCCATAGGTATTCGATGGGTTGGAATTTGGTGATCTCCTCCTAGGATTTCGAATGACTCCTCTCTCTATACTTCATATATTTCAGCCATCATGTTCCCCTTCTAACCTCATATATTAGGGGGCATCTATTATAGTATCATTAAACACTCATGTAGACCTGATGCTCTTTTATAGCCCTGTGCAGTCCCTTTCCTTGTGCAAACTTGACTTTATACTAAAAAACAATATCTCAAATTCCATACACAACTATGCCCACACTAAATCATGTACATATACATTCACCATAACACTATACCCAGATATACCTTTCAAAATAAGAAAAATAAAATAAAATGCTATTTTTTTGGGCGGGGTTTACGGGTTTTACCGAAAGACCACATAGAGGATCTCATGGCCTAACTGAAATAACTAATTTGAGGTGGTATATATACACTACTTGGATAGGAATAATTCATAAATAAGAAGGATATTGACATTACAATCAATTTCTCTTAGATCAAGTCTGCTTTTC
Organism: Pinus taeda; assembly: GCA_000404065.3. Classification (NCBI taxonomy): domain Eukaryota; kingdom Viridiplantae; phylum Streptophyta; class Pinopsida; order Pinales; family Pinaceae; genus Pinus; species Pinus taeda. Next base: position 15,100 of record APFE030663895.1, read on the forward strand.
TCGTGCCTCTTGCACTTCTAATCTCTAGGAAACCTTGGTTTTTTTTGCATAGATGCTCAACATCCTTATCTAGCATCTACTTCAACCTATTAGATAGGTTGTCTTTGTGGCTCGGGCTGGATGGATCTGGAGGAAGACTTCGTTGGTGCCTTTGGCCTGGATCAGGTTGTATCTTTCCTGTACTTACTATTGTTAGTCAATAAAGAAGCTCAAGTCTTGTTCCCGCTATACATTGTCATCTTATGAACAAAAGTTTATATGTTTATATATGATGATCTAACATATTAATATGTATTTAAATTTTATTATAGATTATGTATATGATTTTTTGATTGATTCACAGGGATGCACATCTTCGAGGAAGCAAAGGGTTTAGACCCTACAAGAACATCTTCAAATGTATGACCTATGGGTATGTCTCCAAATCCATGTTTGATAATTCATATGTTTGGAATTATTTTCTGAGTGCACTTTGTTGATTATCTTATCCTTCTCTATTGAGGTTTCCAACCTTTGCCTTAGGGAAATTTTCCCACCAACAAGCATCTTTTTCTGCAATATACACTAAGATTCTGGTTGGAATTATCCATCTAGCTCTACCTACAATATAGAGTAGTCAATCACATGATCAACACATTTAACATACTTTTTAAGAAATGACACGTCGAAAACAACATGGAATTTCACTTTCAGAGGCAGTGCAAGTCGATAGGCTATTGGTCCGATCCTTTCAAGAATATTGAAAGGTCCATAAAATTGAGGTGCCATCTTGCCACATGATCCAATCCTCAAGGAGTTATTCTTTGGCTTGATGCACAAGTACACTTGTTCCCCAACCTAAAACTCCTTAAACAACCTGTTCCAATATGCATAAATTTTCTTCCTATCCTATGTTGCCTTTATATTCTTCTTGATAAATTGAATTTCCTATTCCATCTCTGCCAACATGTATGGTCATATCAATACCCTGTTCACTGGATCACTCCAACTGAAGGGAGTATTACAACTCTACCCATATAGTGCCTCAAATAGACTCATCCTCAGTCACCCCTGATACCCATTATTATAAGAAAAATCAACCAATGGAATGTACTCCTCCCATCTCGTTTTCTAATGCATCATATACATCCTTAACATGACCACCAATATCCTGTTGATCCTCTCTATTTGTCCATCTGTTTGTGGATGATAAGTTGTGTTGAAGGCCAAATTTTCCCTCAAACCTGCAAACAACTCCTTCAAAAACTTGGAATTGGAATTAGCATCCCTATCTGACACAATACTTCTTGGAACACCATGCAACCTCACTACATCTTTGATGAATACTTGTGCCACATCACTACCTAAATACGCAAACCTTTGTCAACCTATGCACCACAATCATGATGGAATCATGTTTTCTAGATGTCCTTTGTAAACCTATGATGAAATCCATGGAAAGGACCTCAAAATTCCACTATGGAATCAGAATCTATTGTATTAGTGCACCTTGATCCTTACATTCTTATTTCAACTGTTGACAATCTAGACATCTAGCCACAAAATCTACCACATCTTTCTTCAAATTTTTCCAATGATAAAAATTCTTCATTGTTGTCAATGTCCTCTGGTATCCTAGGTGAATTGATTATGGTTTTTTATGAAACTCTTGCAAGTTAGCCTTCTTGAGCTCACTGTTGTCTGACACACATATCCTATCCTTAAACCTAATCAAACCATCCATTACAAGACAATAGTCCACATCCTAACCACCTGCACCCCATTACAACCTATGCATAAGCTCTGTGTACCTGCCATCTTCTTGCCTTGCATGTAAGATCTGATCCTACAAGTTTATCCCATAGGATCTCATAAGTGCTATATGGTTCACCTATATCCTCCTGCTAAGATCATCTGCAACCATGTTCTCTTTCCCCTTGATGTACCAGATCTCAAATTCAAACTCAATGATCATGGCCAACCATATAACTTGTCTGCAATTTAGATTCGATTCGTAAAATAAATACCTCAATCCACTGTGGTCACTCATCAATACAATTCCTGCCAAGAAGATAGTGTATCCACAAGTTCAATGAATGGATGATCGTTGCCAACTCAATATCATGTGTCAGATAATTTTTCCCATGTTAATTCAGTTTCCATGACTCATAGAATACTACCTATCCTTCTTTTATAAGTACTCCACCAAGTCATCTCTTTCAACCATATGTGCACACCACAAATCCTTTGTTTGTGTTATCGCCTACAATTTCCTAGGCTGAGGAGGAGATCAAAAGAGGTAACCTTGAACCACTTTTAGCTCAATATCTAGCCCTACTGAGATAGATAGGGATCTCTCAAAGGGTTTGTCAATGAATATATGCAAAGAGAGGTTTTAGGCTAGATATATAAGTTTGTTTTGGGTTCTTGTGAATTTAGGTTTTTTAGGTTTGCTGGACTAGGATTTAGAACAAGTAATTAGGTCTAGGCTTCAAGTATGCATAAACAAGTATCATAGGAGTTAGATATCAGTGCGTTATGGTGCAATTGGAGTGTTTGTCAATGTAGCATATATTTGTGAGTTTAAAAGAGACTAATGAGCATGTAAATACATGGATTCATTAACTTTGGAAGAACAAAAACACAACTATGAATTTCACAAAGCTTAATTTCAAGATTCTTGTTTATATAAATACAAATAAACTCATAGGAAGAACATAAAGCATGTAAATAGTGATGATTTAACCATTAAAATTGACAGAAAGAAGAAACAAACACCATATACTCACTGAACTAGAGTTCCTGAAAAATAGTTGCAACTGCTCCTGTATTAGCTGAACAAAACATAAGTATACAAGCCTACTCCACAAAGCCAACCCTTCTCTGTGAAAGAGAAATGTTACATATAGACTCAATTACACCACTTCCCCACCTTTAGGAGTTGAATTTCTAGGTTGTAGAACTGATTCCAAGATTCTCTCAACCAACAGGTGAGAGAGAAGGTCAAACACAAACACTTCTTGTAGACTTCGATTTGGATTTTACTACCTTTATGAGGCCTATTAAACCACAAAAACTACCTATCATTTCCATTTATTCATGCTTACATCATCTAGCCTCGAACAAACTTCAATTACATCAAGATTTTTTACTTTGACCAAGTCAAACTAAAAACCAGAAATTTTACATAATGAAATTTTAAATGAAAAATATAGGAAATTGCAGAAGCCCAGTGCCAACTTTGAGATCACTTTAAGGTGCCTTCCTCAGGTCCAAATTATGATATTAAAGAACGGTCAACTATATTTTCAATTCTAGTTTCCATAGCACCTTGAATTTTTTAAACTGACCCATGGGAAGGCCTTCAAAAATCCAATAGCCCAAGATCATTCCAAAAGCCAACGCCTGTCAAAAAGAGGTTCATAAAGCTATGTTTTTACCTCTTTTTCCTATTTTTCTCCAAATTTAGGCCCTCTATGGAAAATATAAATAAATGGGTTTTGAGAGGATGCCAATGGCTTTCCGAAAATGCAAACCATTTGTGATTTGAGTTTCTGAGGAAAAAGCGCAACACTAAGGAGTTGCGCTTCTGTACTGGCCAAATTTCTGAATAAGGCACCAAAATAGCAAAAAAAAAAATGTTCATAATTCCTCCAAAATTGGTCATGAACTATAAAATAAGGTATGTAAATCCCTTATGGATGCTTCAATAAGCATCTCTAAGTTACCCCTTTCATTTTGGTCCTTTAGGGTTTCTTTGAGCTTGTTTTCCAGTTGTTTGACCTTGACATTGCAAATCATATTCTTGGCCTAGGAGTGATGTGCCATGTGCCTTAGTAACTGGTTTTCTCTATTGGCCTTGTACAAAATCTTCTCCAAGTGATCATTGACCTTGTTTATTCAATACTCCTTGTCTTCATTAACCTCTAAGGTGATTCTATCCTCTAGCTCTAGTTCTTCATCCAACAAGATTTTTTTTCTCCTCTTTCAATGTCTTCTTAAGCCATTTAGTTCTTGGCCTCTTTTTCTCACCTTTTCCTTTATGTCCTTCAGGCTCATTCATCTCCAAAATTTCTTTTCCCTTGCTTTCTCATTGCAACAGTTTAGCTTGCTCCTTTTCCATGATAAGTTGCTTTGCCTTTAGCTGACTGTTTTCTTATTCTAAGAATGAAATGACAAACCTTGCCCTTGCCATGTTGTCCATGAGTTCTTTGATCTGAGAGCTTTTGTCTTTGATAATTTGTTACATGCTTGAGGGCTCATTTTCTGCTTCCAATTCTACCAACACAAACTCATGCTCAATCAAATCTTTATCCTATGCTAGTGAACCTTGTTTTCTTGATGTAGAAGGCTTGGCCCCATTCTTTTGTACATCCTAGTCAACTTAGGTCTAGGTGCTTTAGGAATATCCACTGACTTTCTTGAGGACCCAATCTCCATTTGTTGTGTTGGCATGCTTTAATGTTGAACTAAAACATTGGATTCATGCCATTTTAAAGACGTCTCCAAGAAAGAATCCCATGTCATGTTCTTCTCTCCAAGTTGATGGAGTACTACAGTTTTGATCAAACTATGATGAAAGATACTAGGATAGTGTTCTTTGTTCTTCACCTATACCTTCTTGGACATCTTGGCAAGGCTTATACACAAATAGTTTCACATTTTGAGATGTTTCTGAGCTGTAAGGTGCATTAGAAGCCGGATTTGATAAGCATATAATCTAGAAAACCTTCCTTCATATGTGAAAAATTTCATGAAAACTTTAAACAAAGGAGAATACTTCTCAATTAGGTACCTAAAAGGTATGATATGTGTATGGGTTTCCCTATATGGTGTTTTCAAGAAGGACCTGTAATGCACAAGATCTAAGTTCATGCCCTTAAACCAATATTCTCCATGATCTGGTATCCCTGTAGCAAGTGAAACAGAAGCCACTGAAAATGTGAACTCAACCCCAACAATAATGGCACTTTCTCCTTTCAAATAAGTAGCAACCTAATTTGTCAATTGTTCATGAAAACCTACTTCACACACCCTTTTGCAAAATTCTAGACAATTCACATCTTCAGAACACTGATTGATGAAGGGTGATGCATTAATTTCAATATAGTTGGCAGGTTCATATCTGAGAATTTTGCCTCCTTTATGTTGAAAATTGGCAACAAAAAATTGTTAAAAATTGCAGTTTCAGTACCAGTGCTAGATTGGGCAACAGGGAATGAAAAATAGAAGTACTAAAAATAGAAGTTCTATTTTTAGCAACACAGTGTGGATTCCTATTTTAGTCAGTCCCTCGACTAGAAATAGTAAGTAAAATTCGAATTTGGTCTTACCAACAATTTGAATATTAATTAATTAATTTAGTTTGAGCTAATTAGTTAAGGAAAATCAAACTTGAAGTCTTTGTGAGAACGTGCAATAATTTCTCCACTGACTGGGGAATGTGTCCTTGATTTGCTCCACTGATTGAGGAATTAAGGATGAGTTCTCTATTGAGAAGATCAATTGACTTAGTCCAGTTAGATTAATTTAACAAGTTGTTAAATTAATGAGATTCAATTTGTTGATGCTTGCATGCATGTGACAACTGGTATTTTCAGATAATTGAGTATTCACTCATGGATAACTTATGCATGTCAGTTCAGACAGAGACCCAGTTGAGATCAGATGAGGGATAATGTACTATTAGTTGCTAGGATATTCCTTGGTGAATATTCCTTGCATGCAAAAGGAATATTATTCGTTAGAGACTGCGTAGTTGGACCTGAGGTGACAACAGGTATGATTTGGGCCAATTCACACATGTTATGTAATTGGACCCCAATCAAAAATGCGCAAGGAAATAGTGGCTTGGAGGACTTGTGGAGCCTATATATACAAGCTTATATAGTCCATGAGCTACATAATTAGAGTATAGAGAGAGCAACATAGCTTTTGAGCTGATTCTTTTTGTATGTTGTTGAGGATTTCCGCTTGATTGATAATACAAAGATGGGGTTTTCGGATGGTGCTTTCCCCAGGTTATATCTTCTATGTTATGGTTGATTACTTCTCATTCTCATTTATATCTATTCAAGCTTGATGTTTCTTATGTTCAATTAAGCTTCCACAAAGTTTATGGTAGATGCAGATCTAGTATTATGCTTTAGTACATTGCATATATCAGTTTGATCTGCAGGTGAAATTTCTACATGATATCAGTGAGCTAGCTGATTTGTAGAGAAAATTCTACATGGTATTAGAGCACAAGCGATCAAGGAAGAATAGTATATAGAGTGAGAGGGAATTTGAAGTTTGTGGTTTCTGAATATTGAATTGAGTTCATATTGTTAGCACCTAAATCTGCCTTAGGCTGAAGGAAGGAAAAATTCAGGGTAACCACAAACCACGCTCAGTCTGGTAGCTAACCCTACCAGAACAGGAGAGGGATCTCTCCGTGTCACACTCAGTAAATAAGTAAACAAATTAGTCTGAGATGACTTACAGTAAAATATTGATCTTAGGCTAGTAAGTAAATATGGAGACAAGAAGCAATGTTTTATGAATGACTGAGTTTCTGGGATAGTATGGGAACAACGGACCGCAATGAACAGAGAATTTAATACAAAGACACAGATTACTTCGTGAGGCAAGACAGGCGGAGAGTCCAACAATTTAACTTGAAACAATGTGAAATGGAGAGATTACTTAGGAGAGTGAAAAGGGAATTAGTACATGAATCCTTTTCAACAAAAGAAAGAACACTGAACATGAAATTTTCCCACAGGCAGAGCAATAAAATTGAATTCTACCTTATCTAACTTAGAAAATTTCACTGGAAATGAATATGAAATGAACTATGAAACATAAAAAGATACATATGAAACAGAAGAGACACATTTTCTACACTCACAACCACATGAATCTCATGAAACAAAGCCGCTACCTTTCATTAATCCTCTGTAAAAATATACAATGAAGAAACAGAGTTTCTTTCCCACAGTCTCCCAGAAGTTACAAGCCAACCAACCCTTTGCAAATAGTTTTCATAAAATATATAGAATGTTCCATGAGGATATAGAATGACCAAGGGTTGGGGAGTTTCTCGAATCATTACAAAATGGAGCTGGAAAGCCAACCATTAGCTACAGGTGCAGTGTTACAAAAATGACAAATGGCTTTGGGTGACTGTTTGCCTTCCTTTGCCACTTGGATGGAAGCCAAACTCTTTAAACTTTGCCTTAGTTTCCGAAAAAGTGAAGTGTAGATGAGCGGGCCCACTTGGAGAAAGTCGCGAATCGAATTTTCGCGAAACGGAGGTGAATTTGGCCTTTTTCTCTATATGCGCCGCGCCAAATTCTATACACATCATGCCACTTTGGAGGCGATTTTGAGGTACTTTCCGAAGTCCAAATTCTTCCCAAGTATGCTTGTTGGAAAGCCTGGCCTATCTAATTTCCAACCGAAATAGAGTTTCTAAATTTGGTGCTCATTTTTCCCTCTAAATCTTAATTCTCCCAAGACTTCTTCCTGTGTGTCAAAATAGGGGCAGAGAGGTCATTTTTTGGGTGTTTTTGACCTCCTGAAAACTCAAATCATGCCCAAATTTCTTTCCCAAGCACTAGTAGTCGTGATTTTTCATGTTGAATCCAAAAATCAAAACCATTTTCAATTTGGAGCTCCCAAACCTAAGCTCTGCACCAGTGCTGCGGCGCACAGGGAGAAAAAACCTATGTTTTGACCAAAAAATTACCATGTGACAAAAATTGCCCCAAATTTCTTGAAATTTGGGCTAGAGGTTCTCTAAGAGGCACTATGCTGGGCCACAGAAGCTTTAGCCAAGATTCAAATCCGATCTTGCTCTTTTGCCTCTTTTTCCTCTTTTGTTGCTTTACTCAAATTTGCCTTCAAGCTCCTTATCCGGGCCTTTGCACTCATGTTCCGTGCTCTGTAATGATAAACCATCCTCCTCAGTATGGTTTTGTCTCAGTCAGCCTTCTCCAGTAGTCTCTCTAGGTGTATTTTGATCCGCTCGAGCCAAGACTCATGGTCATTGTTGATCTCTTGCTCCAAGGTAGTGAGCTTGATCCTCCTTTGTTGGGCAGCTTGTCGATTCTCATGAATGTTTTGCAGCTCCATGATCTCATGCTGGTCCTCAAGCTGCTTGTTTCTCTGCTCCAAATACTTGATGATCCATTTGGCCCTCTCCACATTGAGTGACAAGTCTTGGATCTCCGTGTTCTACTCCTGAATAGTCATCCTGAGTTTGCCATTCTCCACCTCTGCATCATCATCCTGAATGAGGACGAAGTTGGCCTCCTGTTCACCTGATGGCCCCTCATCATGCATCGTATTCTTGCCCTTGTCCTGTACCTTTGTATTCAATGCCAGAAGTGAGTCCCCTTCCACCCCGGGTGGAGATAACACTCGCTTTGCTGCTGCAAACAAGTTCCTACTGCCTCTCTGATATGTCACGAATAATGGCATAGTCGTGGTCTCATGGTGCTCATACTGATGAGAAGGACCACCTATCTCATGCTCTAGCTCTAATAGTACATGTGAAGCACTGAATAGGTCACGGGAGATGAAGTCCTCCCAAGCAGTGCCCTGCAATCCCAACTGATGATCCACCAAAATCCAGATAAGAGCAAAGTGATACACGTTGTTAAGCTGATGCTGTGGGGTCTTATGCTGCATGAAGGTGTTCATCCTCCCTATTTTCCTGCATATGAAAAAGGGGAGGTTCATCATCGTCACACTGGTAAAGTGCATGAGCAACCTGATGTGATAGGCATATAGACGAGAGAACCTCCCCTCACAGCTGAAGTACTTCATGATCAATTTCATGAGTGGAGCATACTCATATTTCAAGTATCTGAATGGGAAGACTCTTGTGAGCTGACTCAAGAATCTGGCCTTAATTTAAGGCTCATAACGTTGCCTATCCACCTTCTTCTTCATATGCCATTGTTCGCCAACATTTGGTATGCCTGTTGCCACTAAGATAGTTTTGGGTGTCAACGTGAAGGTGACCTCGGTCAAGATAGACTGACCTCCATGTAGGTGAAGCACAAAAAGATGAGCCAACTCATGATGAACTCTAACATTAGCCACCCTTTGACAAAATTCAAAACATGCTAGGTGTTGGAAACATGACATGGC
>APFE030663895.1:29595-46724 GCA_000404065.3 Pinus taeda
CTGTCAATGACACCTCTCATCTTTATATGTTTCATTATTTCACAACAACATCTTACATGTTGGCACCTGATTTTATGCAGTACCATTATTCCACCTATATTACTTGGTACTTTTATGAGGATAAATTATGAAACATATTTGATAAGATATTCTTCTATATGTGATATTGAGACATAGCTCCATTATTTTCTTTTGCAACTATGATATGATAATCCACTATCTATTCTTCAACTCTTTTTTGTCCACTTACGTATACATTTTGGATCCTCTTTATACTTGATTATAAGACATCCTTTACTACTTCTGAGCATGGGTATGCCCACCTCAGACATGAGTTTTCTTTCTGACTCCTTCCATAGGTATTCGATGGGTTGGAATTTGGTGATCTCCTCCTAGGATTTTGAATGACTCCTCTATCTATACTTACTATATTTCGGCCATCATGTTCCCCTTCTAACCTCATATATTAGGGGGCATCTATTATAGTATCATTAAACACTCATGTAGACCTAATGCTCTTTTATAGCCCTGTGCAGTCCCTTTCCTTGTGCAAACTTGACTTTATACTAAAAAACAATATCTCAAATTCCATACACAACTATGCCCACACTAAATCATGTACATATACATTCACCATAACACTATACCCAGATATACCTTTCAAAATAAGAAAAATAAAATAAAATGCTATTTTTTTGGGCGGGGTTTACGGGTTTTACCGAAAGACCACCTAGAGGATCTCATGGCCTAACTGAAATAACTAATTTTAGGTGGTATATATACACTACTTGGATATGAATAATTCATAAATAAGAAGGATATTGACATTACAATCAATTTCTCTCATATCAAGAAAGCTTTTCTCGTGCCTCTTGCACTTCTAATCTATAGGAAACCTTGGTTTTTTTTGCATAGATGCTCAACATCCTTATCTAGCATCTACTTCAACCTATTAGATAGGTTGTCTTTTTGGCTCGGGTTGGATGGATCTGGAGGAAGACTTCGTTGGTGCCTTTGGCCTGGATCAGGTTGTATCTTTCCTGTACTTACTATTGTTAATCAATAAAGAAGCTCAAGTCTTGTTCCCGCTATACATTGTCATCTTATGAACGAAATTTTATATGTTTATATATGATTATCTAACATATTAATATGCATTTAAATTGAATTATAGATTATGTATATGATTTTTTGATTGATTCACAGGGCTACACATCTTCGAGGAAGCAAAGGGTTTAGACCCTACAGGAACATCTTCAAATGTATGACCTCTGGGTATGTCTCCAAATCCATGTTTTATAATTTATATGTTTGGAATTATTTTTTGAGTGCGCTTTGTTGATTATCTTATCCTTCTCTATTGAGGTTTCCAACCTTTGCCTTAGGGAAATTTTCCCACCAACAAGCATCTTTTTCTGCAATATACACTAAGATTCTGGTTGGAATTATCCATCTAGCTCTACCTGCAATATAGAGTAGTCAATCACATGATCAACACATTTAACATACTTTTTAAGAAATGACAGGTGGAAAACAACATGGAATTTCACTTTCAGAGGCAGTGCAAGTCGATAGGCTATTGGTCCAATCCTTTCAAGAATATTGAAAGGTCCAAAAAATTGGGGTGCCATATTGCCACATAATCCAATCCTCAAGGAGTTATTCTTTGGCTTGATGCACAAGTACACTTGTTCCCCATCCTAAAAATCCTTAAACAACATGTTCCAATATGCATAAATTTTCTTCCTATCCAATGTTGCCTTTATATTCTTCTTGATAAATTGAATTTCCTGTTCCATCTCTGCCAACATGTATGGTCATATCAATACCATGTTCACTAGATCACTCCAACTGATGGGAGTATTACAACTCTACCCATATAGTGCCTCAAATAGACTCATCCTCAGTGACCCCTGATACCCATTATTATAAGAAAAATCAACCAATGGAATGTACTCCTCCCATCTCGTTTTCTAATGCATCATATACATCCTTAACATGACCACCAATATCCTGTTGATCCTCTCTATTTGTCCATCTGTCTGTGGATGATAAGTTGTGTTGAAGGCCAAATTTTCCCTCAAACTTGCAAACAACTCCTTCAAAAACTTGGAATTGGAATTAGCATCCCTATCTAACACAATACTTCTTGGAACACCATGCAACCTAACTAAATCTTTGATGAATACTTGTGCTACATCAATACCTAAATACGCAGACCTTTGTCAACCTATGCACCACAATCATGATGGAATCATGTTTTCTAGATGTCCTTTGTAAACCTATGATGAAATCCATGGAAATGACCTCAAAACTCCACTATGGAATCAAAATCTGTTGTATTAGTGCACCTTGATCCTTACATTCTTATTTCAATTGTTGACAGTCTAGACATCCAGCCACAAAATATACCACATCTTTCTTCAAATTTGTCCAATGATAAAAATTCTTCATTGTTGTCAATGTCCTCTGGTATCCTAGGTGACTTGATTTTGGTTTTTTGTGAAACTCTTGCAAGTTAGCCTTCTTGAGCTCACTGTTGTCTGACACACATATCCTATCCTTAAACCTAATCAAACCATCCATTGTAAGACAATAGTCCACATCCTAACCACCTGCACCCCATTATAACCTATGCATAAGCTCTGTGTACCTGCCATCTTCTTGTCTTGCATGTAAGATCTGATCCTACAAGTTTATCCCATAGGATCTCATAAGTGCTATATGGTTCACCTATATCCTCCTGCTAAGATCATCTGCAAACATGTTCTCTTTCCCCTTGATGTACCTGATCTCAAATTCAAACTCAATGATCATGGCCAACCATATAACTTGTCTGCAATTTAGATTCGATTGGTCAAATAAATACCTCAATCCACTGTGGTCATTCATCAATACAATTCCTGCCAAGAAGATAGTGTATCCACAAGTTCAATGAATGGATGATCGTTGCCAACTCAATATCATGTCTCAGATAATTTTTCCCATGTTAATTCATTTTCCATGACTCATAGAATACTACCTATCCTTCTTGCATAAGGACTCCACCAAGTCATCTCTTTCAACCATATGTGCACACCACAAATCCTTTGTTCGTGTTATCGCCTACAATTTCCTAGGCTGAGGAGGAGATCAAAAGAGGTAACCTTGAACCACTTTTAGCTCAGTATCTAGCCCTACTGAGATAGATAGGGATCTCTCAAAGGGTTTGTCAATGAATATATGAAAAGAGAGGTTTTAGGCTAGATATATAAGTTTGTTTTGGGTTCTTGTGAATTTAGGTTTTTTAGGTTTGCTGGACTAGGATTTAGAACAAGTAATTAGGTCTAGGCTTCAAGTATGCATAAACAAGTATCATAGGAGTTAGATATCAGTGCGTTATGGTGCAATTGGAGTTTTTGTCAATGTAGCATAGATTTGTGAGTTTAAAAGAGACTAATGAGCATGCAAATACATGAATTCATTAACTTTAGAAGAACAGAAACACAACTATGAATTTCACAAGGCTTAATTTCAAGATTCTTGTTTATATAAATACAAAGAAACTCATAGGAAGAACATAAAGCATGTAAATAGTGATGATTTAACCATTAAAATTATCAGAAAGAAGAAACAAACACCATAGACTCACTGAACTAGAGTTCCTGAAATATAGTTGCAACTGCTTCTGTATTAGCTGAACAAAACATAAGTATACAAGCCTACTCCACAAATCCCAACCCTTCTTTGTGAAAGAGAAATGTTACATATAGACTAAATTACACCACTTCCCCACCTTTAGGAGTTGAATTGCTAGGTTGTAGAACTGATTCCAAGATTCTCTCAACCAACAGGTGAGAGAGAGAAGGTCAAACACAAACACTTCCTGTAGACTTCGATTTGGATTTTACTACCTTTATGAGGCCTATTAAACCACAAAAAATACCTATCATTTCCATTTATTCATGCTTACATCATCTAGCCTCGAACAAACTTCAATTACATCAAGATTTTTGACTTTGACCAAGTCAAACTAAAAACTATAAATTTTACATAATGAAATTTTAAATGAAAAATATAGGAAATTGCAGAAGCCCAGTGCCAACTTTGAGATCACTTTAAGGTGCCTTCCTCAGGTCCAAATTATGATATTAAAGAACGGTCAACTATCTTTTCAATTCTAGTTTCCATAGCACCTTGAATTTTTTAAACTGACCCATGGGAAGGCCTTCAAAAATCCAATCGCCCAAGGTCGCTCCAAAAGCCAACGCCTATCAAAAAGAGGTCCATAAAGCTAATTTTTTACCACTTTTTCCTCTTTTTCTCCAAATTTAGGCCCTCTATGGAAAATATAAAGAAATGGGTTTTGAGAGGATGCCAATGGCTTTCCGAAACTGCAAACCATTTGTGATTTGAGAGTCTGAGGAAAAAGCGCAACACTAAGGCGTTGCGCTCCTGTACTAGCCAAATTTCTGAATAAGGCACCAAAATAACAAAAAAAAAATGTTCATAATTCCTCCAAAATTGGTCATGAACTATAAAATAAGGTATGTAAATCCCTTATGGATGCTTCAATAAGCATCTCTAAGTTACCCCTTTCATTTTGGTCCTTTAGGGTTTCTTTGAGCTTGTTTTCTAGCTGTTTGACCTTGACATTGCAAATCATATTCTTGGCCTAGTAGTGATGTGCCATGTGCCTTAGTAACTGGTTTTCTCTATTGGACTTGTCCAAAATCTTCTCCAAGTGATCATTGACCTTGTTTATTCAATACTCCTTGTCTTCATTAACTTCTAAGGTGATTCTATCCTCTAGCTCTAGTTCTTCATCCAACAAGATTTTTTTTTCTCCTCTTTCAATGTCTTCTTAAGCCATTTAGTTCTTGGCCTCTTTTTCTCACCTTTTCCTTTATTTCCTTTAGGCTCATTCATCTCCAAAATTTCTTTTCCCTTGCTTTCTCATTGCAACAATTTAGCTTGCTCCTTTTCCATGATAAGTTGCTTTGCCTTTAGCTGACTGTTTTCTTATTCTAAGAATGAAATGACAAACCTTGCCCTTGCCATGTTGTCCATGAGTTATTTGATCTGAGAGTCTTTGTCTTTGATAATTTTTTACATGCTTGAGGGCTCATTTTCTGCTTCCAATTCTACCAACACAATCTCATGCTCAATCAAATCTTTATCCTATGCTAGTGACCCTTGTTTTCTTGATGTAGAAGGCTTGGCCCCATTCTTTTGTACATCTTAGTCAACTCAGGTCTAGGTTCTTTAGGAATATCCACTGACTTTCTTGAGGACCCAATCTCCATTTGTTGTGTTGGAATGCTTTAATGTTGAACTAAAACATTGGATTCATGCCATTTTAAAGACGTCTCCAAGAAAGAATCCCATGTCATGTTCTTCTCTCCAAGTTGATGGAGTACTACAGTTTTGATCAAACTATGATGAAATATACTAGGATAGTGTTCTTTGTTCTTCACCTATACCTTCTTGGACATCTTGGCAAGGCTTCTACACAAATAGTTGCACATTTTGAGAGGTTTCTGAGCTGTAAGGTGCATTAGAAGCCGGATTTGATAAGCATATAATCTAGAAAACCTTCCTTCATATGTGAAAAATTTCATGACAACTTTAAACAAAGGGGAATACTTCTCCAAGAGGTACCTAAAAGGTATGATATGTGTATGGGTTTCCCTATATGGTGTTTTCAAGAAGGACCTGCAATGCACAAGATCTAAGTTCATGCCCTTAAACCAATATTCTCCATGATCTGGTATCCCTGTAGCAAGTGAAACATAAGCCACTGAAAATGTGAACTCAACCCCAGCAATAATGGCACTTTCTCCTTTCAAATAAGTAGCAACCTAATTTGTCAACTGTTCATGAAAACCTACTTCACACACCCTTTTGCAAAATTCTAGACAATTCACATCTTCATAACACGGATTGATGAAGGGTGATGCATTAATTTCAATATAGTTGGCAGGTTCATATCTGAGAATTTTGCCTCCTTTATGTTGAAAATTGGCAACAAAAAATTGCTAAAAATTGCAGTTTGAGTACCAGTGCTAGATTGGGCAACAGGGAATGAAAAATAGAAGTACTAAAAATAGAAGTTCTATTTTTAGCAACGCAGTGTGGATTCCTATTTTAGTCAGTCCCTCGACTAGAAATAGTAAGTAAAATTCGAATTTGGTCTTACCAACAGTTTGAATATTAATTAATTAATTTAGTTTGAGTTAATTAGTTAAGGAAAATCAAACTTGAAGTCTTTGTGAGAACGTGCAATAATTTCTCCACTGACTGGGGAATGTGTCCTTGATTTGCTCCACTGATTGAGGAATTAAGGATGAGTTCTCTATTGAGAGGATCAATTGACTTAGTCTAGTTAGATTAATTTAACAAGTTGTTAAATTAATGAGATTCAATTTGTTGATGCTTGCATGCATGTGACAACTGGTATTTTCAGATAACTCAGTATTCACTCATGGATAACTTATGCATGTCAGTTCAGACAGAGACCAAGTTGAGATTAGATGAGGGATAATGTACTATTAGTTGCTAGGATATTCCTTGGTGAATATTCCTTGCATGCAGAAGGAATATTATTCCTTAGAGACTACGTAGTTGGACCTGAGATGACAACAGGTATGATTTTGGCCAATTCACACATGTTATGTAATTGGACCCCAATCAAAAATGCACAAGGAAATAGGAGCTTGGAGGAATTGTGGAGCCTATATATACAGGCTTAGATAGTCCATGAGATACATAATTAGAGTATAGAGAGAGCAACATAGCTTTTGAGCTGATTCTTTTTGCATGTTGTTGAGGATTTCCGCTTGATTGATAATACAAAGATGGGGTTTTAGGCTGGTGCTTTCCCCAAGTTATATCTTCTATGTTATGGTTGATTACTTCTCATTCTCAGTTATATCTATTCAAGCTTGATGTTTCTTATGTTCAATTAAGCTTCCACAAAGTTTATGGTAGATGCAGATCTAGTATTATGCTTTAGTACATTGCATATATCAGTTTGATCTGCAGTTGAAATTTCTACATGATATCGGTGAGCTAGCTAATTTGTAGAGAAAATTCTAAATGGTATCAGAGCACAAGTGATCAAGGAAGAATAGTATACAGAGTGAGAGGGAATTTGAAGTTTGTGGTTTCTGAATATTGAATTGAGTTCATATTGTTAGCACCTAAATCTGCCTTAGGCTGAAGGAAGGAAAAATTCAAGGTAACCACAAACCACGCTCAGTCTGGTAGCTAACCCTACCAGAACAGGAGAGGGCTCTCTCCGTGTCACACTCAGTAAATAAGTAAACAAAATAGTCTGAGATGACTTACAGTGAAATATTGATCTTAGGCTAGTAAGTAAATATGGATACAAGAAGCAATGTTTTATGAATGACTGAGTTTCTGGGATAGTATGGGACCAACGGACCGCAATGAACAGAGAATTTAATACAAAGGCACAGATTATTTCGTGAGGAGAGACAGGCGGAGAGTCCAACAATTTAGTTTGAAACAACGTGAAATGGAGAGATTTCTTAGGAGAGTGAAAAGGGAATTAGTACATGAATCCTTTTCAACAAAAGAAAGAACACTGAACATGAAATTATCCCACAGGCAGAGCAATAAAATTGAATTCTACCTTATCTAACTTAGAAAATTTCACTGGAAATGAATATGAAATGAACTATGAAACATAAAAAGATACATATGAAACATAAGAGACACATTTGCTACACTCACAACCACATGAATCTCATGAAACAGAGCCGCTAGCTTTCATTATTCCTCTGTAAAAATATACAATGAAGAAACATAGTTTCTTTCCCACAGTCTCCCAGAAGTTACAAGCCAACCAACCCTTTTCAAATAGTTTGCATAAAATATATAGAATGTTCCATGAGGATATAGAATGACCAAGGGTTGGGGATTTTCTCGAATCATTACAAAATGGAGCTGGAAAGCCAACCATTAGCTACAGGTGCAGCATTACAAAAATGACAAATGGCTTTGGGTGACTGTTTTCCTTCCTTTGCCACTTGTATGGAAGCAAAACTCTTTAAACTTTGCCTTAGTTGCTGAAAAAGTGAAGTGTAGATGAGTGGGCCCACTTGGAGAAAGTCGCGAATCGAAATTTCGCGAAACGGAGGTGAATTTGGCCTTTTTCTGTATATGCGTCATGCCAAATTGTACACACATCACGCCACTTTGGAGGCGATTTTGAGGTACTTGCCGAATTCCAAATTGTTCCCAAGTATGCTTGTTGGAAATCCTGGACTATCTACTTTCCAACCCAAATCGAGTTTCTAAATTTGGTGCTCATTTTCCCCTCCAAATCTTAATTCTCCCAAGATTGGTTCCTGTGTGTCAAAATAGGGGCAGAGAGGTCATGTTTTGGGTGTTTTTGACCTCCTGAAGACTCAAATCATGCCCAAATTTCTTTCCCAAGCAATATTAGTCGTGATTTTTCATGTTGAATCCAAAAATGAAAACCATTTTCAATTTGGAGCTCCCAACCCTAAGCGTTGCACCAGTGCCGCGGCGCACAGGGAGAAAAAACTTATGTTTTGACCAAAAAATTACCATGTGACAAAAATTGCCCCAAATATCTTGAAATTTGGGCTAGAGGTTCTCTACGAGGCACTATGCTGGGCCACAGAAGCTTCAGCCAAGATTCAAATCCGATCTTGCTCTTTTGCCTCTTTTGCCTCTTTTGTTGCTTTACTCAATTTTGCCTTCAAGCTCCTTATCCGGGCCTTTGCACTCATGTTCTGTGCCCTGTAATGATAAACCATCCTCCTGAGTATGGTTTTGTCTCAGTTGGCCTTCTCTAGTAGCCTCTCTAGGTGTATTTTGATCCGCTCGAGCCAAGACTCATGGTCATTGTTGATCTCTTGCTCCAAGGTAGTGAGCTCGATCCTCCTTTGTTAAGCATCTTGTCGATTCTCACGAATGTTTTTCAGCTCCATGATCTCATGCTGGTCCTCAAGCTGCTTGTTTCTCTGCTCCAAATACTTGATGATCCATTTGGCCCTCTCCACATTGAGTGACAAGTCTTGGATCTCCGTGTTCTACTCCTGAATAGTCATCTTGAGTTTGCCATTCTCCACCTCTACATCATCATCCTGAATGAGGATGAAGTCGGCCTCCTGTTCACCTGATGGCCCCTCATCATGCATGGTCTTCTTGCCCTTGTCCTGTACCTCTGTAGTCGATGCCAGAAGTGAGGCCCCTTCCACCCCGTGTTGAGATAACACTTGCTTTTTTGCTGCAAACAAGTGCCTACTGCCTCTCTGATATATCACGAATACTGGCATAGTCGTGGTCTCATGGTGCTCATACTGATGAGAAGGGCCACCTATCTCATGCTCTAGCTCTAATAGTACATGTGAAGTATTGAAGAGGTCACGGGAGATGAAGTCCTCCCAAGCAATTCCCTGCAATCCCAACTGATGATCCACCAAAATCCAGATAAGAGCAAAGTGATACACGTTGTTAAGCTGCTGCTGAGGGGTCTTATGCTGCATGAAGGTGTTCATCCTCTCTATTTTCCTACATATGAAAAATGGGAGGTTCATCATCCTCACACTGGTAAAGTGCATGAGCAACCTGATGTGATAGGAATATAGACGAGAGAACCTCCCCTCACAGCTGAAGTACTTCATGATCAATTTCATGAGTGGAGCATACTCATCTTTCAAGTATCTGAATGGGAAGACTCTTGTGAGCTGACTCAAGAATCTGGCCTTAATGTAAGGCTCATAATGTTGCCTATCCACCTTCTTCTTCTTATGCCATTTTTCTCCAACATTTGGTATGCCTGTTTCCACTGAGATAGTTTTGGGTGTCAACATGAAGGTGACCTCAGCCAAGATAGACTGACCTCCATGTAGGTGAAGCACAAAAAGATGAGCCAACTCCTGATGAACTCTAACATTAGCCACCCTTTGAAAAAATTCAAAACATGCTAGGTGTTGGAAACATGACATGGCAAGAGGGCATGCTTGTAATTCAGTGAGGGTAGTGGGCTCATCCCTAACATGTTTGCCACTCTTGTGATGTCTCCTGGGAGCCTGCCCTTCTGAGGATGAGTCACTTTGTGTCTCCATCTCATACTCTGATGAATGTTGTGAAGCCATGACTACTGTGTGTATTGTACTTAGGCTACCCTTTGATGATGGTGTGAAGCTAGGTGCTCTTGTGATATCTGTCACCAAGGGGAACAATGAAAAAGGGAGTATTAGGAAGGGAATAATGTGATAGGAATAGGGGTTATGGGGAGAAGTTTGTTTAGTGATATATAGGGGGTTTGGGTATATCATAGGGTAGGGTTTTGGGGTTTTAACAAGGCAAGGTTTTGGGGTGTTATGTTGACAAAAGAGTGGAGGGATAGGGGATAGGGTTTGGTATTATTTTAAGGTAGGGATAATAGGAGAAATGAGAAAGGGAGGATAGGGAAAAATGGTAGGTGAGGGGAAAATGATGGGTGAAATGGAACCTTGGCACTAACACCACACTTTGGCAACCCTATCCATCATGGTTTTTGGTGTTTTCTTGTGGTTGATTTTATGATTTTTGTTGCATTCAAACATCGCCATAAACCACCATATCATTTATAAACTTTGATGAACAAGTCATGTCATAGAGCCTACCTATCAATTTGAGGTGATTTGGCATTGTTTTGGTCCTTTGTGGGTGTGTGCCGCGCGCAAAACCCAGTGCACCGCACCCTGGTTGTGCATCACGCCCGTTGAAAAAATGAACTGAGGGGTGGCTCTGTGTGCACCGTGCCCTCTGTGTGCATCGGGCCCCTGTGTATATGCGCCGCGCCCTGAAAACTGCCTCCACTTTGCTTCAAACACGCACGATGCACTCCTAATCACTTTGCAGTGTCTCCCAATGAACTTGATTTGCACAATGCCTCTGATTTTGGTGAAAACTTGTATATAAAGACTTGGAAGTGATGGGTTAAATTTTTTCTTCTCCAAAAACCCATTTTTCTAATGTTATGTTTTGACACTTTTTCACTAACTTTAAAGCACATTGATTTTCACTTTCCCTTTGAAATTTTAGCTCAAATGATGAAATTTTCGGTACTCTTTGCAGCGATTGCACGATAGGACATTTGGCCACAGAAACCATGACTGCATCTGAAGAAATCAACTGACGAATTTTTTGAAAATTTTATCACAAATGACACTGTTTGACTTTTCTTCAAAACAGAGTTTTGAAGAAGAGTCGAAGTCTATCCACATGACGATGAAACTCTCTGAATCATAACTATGTAAGGGCCTCACTTTGCTCTGCATGGCTTTGTTTGAAGACCAAATTGATTAATCCCTGGACCTAATGATAAAAAATGACTTATTTTCCATTAAAGGACCAGACCTTTACTGTCATGGACTTTGGTGAGAATTGACAAAAGACCTGAGCCAGCAGGAGCCAGACATGAGGGGAATTGACTAGCATGACCTTTTCCGTCAGATTATGGCATGCCCCAAGTGGAATGCAGTTGAGTGAATGGAGCAGGACACCTAAAAGTGAAATGCATAAAGAGTTTTGATCTCTGACGGAGGACTGACCAGACCGACTCTAACATTGGCTCCAATGGGGGATGGTAGCTCCTTGGAGGTGCCAAGAACAGAAGATCTCTGGGAGAGCAGACAGTGCCTTCATCCATTGGGCTATGGAGTCAAAACACAGAAACTGACATTATGTAGACGGACTCTGATTGAAGACTCAAACTGAAAACCATAATAAAACCAGACATGACTAAATCCTAACTAACAAACTGGAAAGATGCTCATATTTGAGCTTATTCAGCAAACCTACCCTAATTACTCTTTCCACCACGTGGTCAAGTGAGATGGAACAGCCAATGCAACCAGGTAAGCATTATGGCTGATATTTGATTTCTTCCCAAATGCTTTCTGATGCGCAGGAAAAGGGAAGAATCGAAAGGCAACTCCCATGGAAACTTGGAATCAAGTTCATTGCTCACAAACTTGCAAAGCATGAATTGGCTGGATGACTTCAAGAATACTGCAAAAGGATCTTCATAAGCATTGCCATTTATTTCCATTAACACATTACTACTATGGTCCAAGTAATCTTCATAGCTGGATATTAAACTTTTCCTCACATCTGCACTGTCTTTCTCTGATGATTGCAGCTAGCGGTCAAAAGGATCCTAAATTTCGTGAAGAACCAAACTCTGTCGTTGATTCCAAACATAACCAAAGCCTCCTTTATCAATCTCCTCATATGACTGCAAATTTTGGTATGGGCTATGAAACGAACAATCTGTTAAACAAGACAATGAAGGTGACCCTTGAAACAGATGATTATCAACATTCTCTTTTGTCGCATGGTTAGCTGAAGAAGAAGAATTTTTACAGCAAACAAAATCTAACATATGAGCAAAAGGATCATCAAAAAATTGAGGAGACAGTTTCGATGTATCTATTGAAACTGTATGACATCCTATTGGTTGTTCATCTTTTTCTTTAGAGATATTACGAATATTCTGCCTTATAAACTAAAATGCTTTGTAACACAAGGGTACAGAATCCTCTTGCATCAGTAAATCATGTATTTCGGTTGCCTCACCTTCATCTATAATCTAACCTTGTATTGTGTTTGGTGGCTGCACATTTGGTTCTATATCCAAAATGATTTCATCAATCATTTCAGGGGAAGATTTCTTATTAACGACCTGCTCAAAAATTTCGCCATCTGTCTCATCCTCAACATTAAAACTGAGAGATTGTTGATTTCCTACAAGCTTTTCATTTGAAGATTTACTATGCAATTTACCCCAAAAAAACTGAAATGATTCAAAACAAAGAGGTAAGGAATATCCTTGTATCGTTTGATCATATATGCCAGCTTCTATGTCTTCATGTGCAACCTGATTATTAATGGCATTTGGGGGCTGGAACTCTGAATATAAGAAGTCTAGAACAAAGTTTTCATTGCCCTCAAGAGGATGCAAATCAAGATTTGTTGATAGCTAATGTGTGATTGCATGGAAATTATCTCTAATGAACTGACATGAATCAAAGCACAAAGGCAAATATCCTTCACTTACTTCAAAATCTGTTGCACTTTCCTCATCGTTTCCATAGCTGATATGCATCAATTAATCACTGTACTCGAGCTGATGTAAGTGAATTTCCTCATCCCACAAACTAGTTGCTGATTTGTCTGCAAGATTAGCTTCTGTTTGGAGAGCATAACCATCATCATCATACTGATCAAACTGAGGCAAATCGTCAGTATAAAACACGTCATCAAGAATACATGTCATATCAACAGGTCTTTCTTCTCCAAGATGATCTACAAAACAATCCTTATGACTACTGAGATAAGAAACAAAATGTTTTGGATCAGCCACTTGTTCATGAACGTCATTTTCATCTTTTGCAGTCATTTTCCTCACCATCTCTTCTACTACACTCACCAAAATGTCAAGCTTTTCCTATGAAGGTGTAGTTTTCTCTGGATCCACGTTTTTCATCTATTCTTCTTTCAACCTTGCACTTCTAATCAACAAATGAGCCTCTACATTTACTGCATTGTTTTGCATCTCTTCAAGTATTGTGACATTCTTTTCTCTCAACTGAAACTCCATTTCCGGATCAAAGGCACCTGGGTAGTGCAAGAGAACAGATCTAGGAGGGAGTCTTATATCAACCAGCATTAAATAGTAAACTTGATTAAATCTGACTGAAAATTGTTGTACTATCTCCCCTAGCAGTCTTTTCAGTTGATTATACTCTTCTATGATAAGGAAAAGGTTTTGTCCGATCCTCCACCTGTAAAGAAAAATTTTGATGAACAGTTGTAAATCTGTGATGCTCGCATCAGGCAGGGCTTTGAACCAACTCTTGACTTTGCCTTGCAAAGAAAGAGAAAAAGCCTTATACTGACATTGTCTTCATCAATTTCAAAAAGGTCTAGAAAAGTCGCAACATTCTGCACATGTTGCTCAACATTGACATTCTTACATTCATCGTCAAATCTTGGCAAGTATAGATCATAGTTTTTAGGGAAAGCATGAAGAATAGAAGGTAAAACAAGAGGTTTATACCTATCTAGGATTATAATAGCTGTAGGAGTATGTACATGAGCTATGGGATCAGTTTGTTTTCTTTAGACTCATCACTTTGCAGAGAATCATCATAAGATATAGGAAAAGTAAGGAGGCCAGGATCAAAGGGAAACTTAGTATTTATGCTTTTTGAACGGATCGATTGAAGATTTTGATCACCTTTATCATACAACAAGTTCTGAGAAACTTTCAGGACAGCTTCAAGAACAACAAAGAACTAATTCACAAGAAAGCAGAGTAGGTCCTGAATACCATTCCACTTTGGATACCCGAACTTTGTGTAAGATCCTTCCATTTTCGCAAAGAAATAGGTAGTCCTCCAGTGGAGTCACCCTGAAGCACTGATTGTTGGGTTCTTTAGTGAATAGAGTCACCAGGTGAATGATTTCAGCCGTCTTCTACCTGATTGTTGTCCACCATCAACCATCAGATATGAACTTGAGATATGTCCTGGGGCAAGACAATCTACAAGAAAACCATTTTGTTCCCCAGTATGGTCTCCACTATGTTAGCACCTAAATCTGCCTTAGGCTGAAGGAAGGCAAAATTCAGGGTAACCACAAACCACACTCAGTCTGGTAGCTAGCCCTACCAGAACAGGAGAGGTCTCTCTCCATGTCACGCTCACCGAATAAGTAAAAAAAATGGTCTGAGATGAATTACAGTGAAATATTGATCTTAGGCTAGTAAGTAAATATGGATACAAGAAGCAATTTTTTATGAATGACTGAGCTTCTGGGATAGTATGGGACCAACAGACCGCAATGAACAGAGAATTTAATACAAAGGCACAGATTACTTTGTGAGGAAAGACAGGTGGAGAGTCCAACAATTTAGTTTGAAACAACGTGAAATGGAGAGATTTCTTAGGAGAGTGAAAAGGGCATTAGTACATGAATCCTTTTCAATAGAAGAAAGAACACTGAACATGAAATTTTCCCATAGGCAAAGCAATAAAATTGAATTCTACCTTATCTAACTTAGAAAATTTCACAGGAAATGAATATGAAATTAACTATGAAACATAACAAGATACATATGAAACATAAGAGACACATTTGCTACACTCACAACCACATGAATCTCATGAAACATAGCCACTGCCTTTCATTAATCCTCTGTAAAAATATACAATGAAGAAACAGAGTTTCTTTCCCACAGTCTCCCAGAAGTTACAAGCCAGCCAACCCTTTAGTTTTCATACAATATATAGAATGTGCCATGAGGAGATAGAACGACCAAGGGTTGGGGAGTTTCTTGAATCATTACAAAATGGAGCTGGAAAGCCAACCATTAGCTACAGGTGCAGCGTTACAAAAATGAAAAATGGCTTTGGGTGACCGTTTTCCTTCCTTTGCCACTTGGATAGAAGCCAAAATCTTTAAAATTTTCTTTAGTTACCGAAAAAAGTGAAGTTTATATGAGCGGGCCCACTTGGAGAAAGTCGCGATTGAAAATTTCGCGAAATGGAGGTGAATTTGGCCTTTTTCTCTATATGCGTCGCGCCAAATTCTATACACCTTGCACCACTTTGGAGGCAATTTTGAGGTAGTTTCTGAAGTCAAAATTGTGCCCAAGTGTTCTTGTTAGAAATCTTGGCCTATCTACTTTCCAACCCAAGTGGAATTTCTGAATTTGGTGCTCATTTTCCCCTCCAAATCTTCATTCTGCCAAGACTACTTCCTGTGTGTCAAAATAGGGGAAGAGAGGTCATTTTTTGGGTGTTTTTGACCTCCTGGAGACTCAAATCATGCCAAAATTTCTTGCCTAAGCACCAGTAGTCGTGATTTTGCATGATGAATCCAAACATGCAAACCATTTGCAATTTTGAGCTCCCAATCCTAAGCGTCGCGCCAGTGGCGCGGCGCACAGGGAGAAAAAACCTGTGTTTTGACCAAAAAATTACCATGTGACCAAAATTGCCCCAAATTTCTTGAAATTTGGGCTGGAGGTTCTCTAAGAGGCACTATGCTAGGCCACAGAAGCTTCAGCGAAGATTCAAAGCTGATCTTGCTCTTTTGCCTCTTTTGTTGCTTTGCTCAATTTTGCCTTCAAGCTCCTTATTTGGGCCTTTGCACTCATGTTCCGTGCCCTGTAATGATAAACCATCCTCCTCATTATGGTTTTGTCTTAGTCGGCCTTCTCCATAAGTCTCTCCAAGTGTATGTTGATCTGCTCGAGCCAAGACTCATGGTCATTGTTGATCTCTTGCTCCAAGTTCGTGAGCTCGATCCTCCTTTGCTGGGCAGCTTGTCGATTCTCGCGGATGTTTTGTAGCTCCATGATCTCATGCTGGTCCTCAAGATGCTTGTTTCTCTGCTCCAAATAATTGATGATCCATTTGGCCCTCTCCACATTGAGTGAAAAGTCTTGGATCTCCGTGTTCTACTCCTGAATAGTCATCCTGAGTTTGGCATTCTCCACCTCTGCATCATCATCCTGAATGAGGATGAATTCAGCCTCCTGTTCACCTGATGGACCCTCATCATGCATGGGCTTCTTTCCCTTGTCCTGTACCTATGTATTCAATGCCGGAAGCGAGGCCCCTTCCACCCCGGGTGGAGATAACACTCTCTTTGCTGCTGCAAACAAGTGCCTACTGCCTCTCTGATATGTCACGAATACTAGCATAGTCGTGGTCTCATGGTGCTCATATTGATGAGAAGGACCACCTATCTCATGCTCTGGCTCTGATAGTACCTGTGAAGTGTTGAAGAGGTCACGGGAGATGAAGTCCTCCCAATCAATGCCCTACAATCCCAACTGATGATCCACCAAAATCCGGATAAGAGCAAAGTGATACACGCTGTTGAGCTGCTGTTGAGGGGTCTTATGCTGCATGAAGGTGTTCATCCTCTCTATGTTCCTGCATATGAAAAATCGGAGGTTAATCATCCTCATCATGGTAAAGTGCATGAGCAACCTGATGTGATAGGCATATAGATGAGAGAACCTCCCCTCACAGCTGAAGCACTTCATGATCAATTTCATGAGTGGAGCATACTCATCTTTCAAATATCTG
>APFE030663895.1:46744-58806 GCA_000404065.3 Pinus taeda
GCCTATCCACCTTTTTCTTATGCCAATGTTCTCCAACATTTGGTATGACTGTTGCCACTGAGATAGTTTCGGGTGTCAATGTGAAGGTGACCCCGGCTAAGATAGACTGACCTCCATGTAGATTAAGTACAAAAAGACGGGCCAACTCATGATGAACTCTAACATTCGCCACCCTTTGACAAAATTCAAAACATTCTAGGTGTTGGAAATATGACATGGCAAGAGGGCATGCTTGTAATTCAGTGAGGGTAGTGGGCTCATCCCTAACATTTTTTCCACTCTTATGATGTCTCCTAGGAGCCTGCTCTTCTGAGGATGAGTCACTTTGTGTCTCCATCTCATACTCTGATGAATGTTGTGAAGCCATGACTGTTGTGTGTACTGTATTTAGGCTGCCCTTTGATGATGGTGTGAAGCTGGGTGCTCTTGTGATATCTGTCACCAAGGGGAACAATGAAAAAGGGAGTATTAGGAAGGGAATAATGTGATGGGAATAGGGGTTATGGGGAGAAGTTTGTTTAGGGATATATAGGGGGTTTGGGTATTTGATAGGGTAGGGTTTTGGGGTGTTATGTTGACAAAAGAGTGGAGGGATAGGGGATAGGGTTTGGTAGTATTTTAGGGTAGGGATAATATGAAAAATGAGAAAGGGAGGATAGGAAAAATGGTAGGTGAGGGAAAAATGATGGGTGAAATGGAACCTTGGCACTAACACCACACTTTTGCAACCCTAGCCATCATGGTTTTTGGTGTTTTCTTGTGGTTGATTTTATGAGTTTTGTTGCATTCAAACATTGCCATAAAGCACGATATCATTTATAAACTTTGATGAACATGTCATGTCATAGAGCCTACCTGTCAATTTGAGGGGCTTCACAAAAAAATTGAGGTGATTTGGCATTGTTTTGGCCCTTTGTGGGTGTGCGCCACACCCTAGGTGTGCATCGTACCCATTGAAAAAATGAACTGAGGGGTGGCTCTGTGTGTGCCACGCCCTTTGTGTGCACCGCGCCCCTATGTATATGCCTCGCGCCCTAAAAACTGCCACCACTTTGCTCCAAACATGCACGATGCACTCCTAATCACTTTGCAATGTCTCCTAATGAACTTGATTTTCACAATGCCTCTAATTTTGGTGGGAACTTGTATATAAAGACTTGGAAGTGATGGGTTAAATTTTTGCTTTTCCAAAAACCAATTTTTCTAATGTTATGTTTTGACACTTTTTCACTGACTTTAAAGCACACTGATTTTCCCTTCCCTTTGAAATTTTAGCTCAAATGGTGAAATTTTTGGCACTCTTTGCAGGGATTGCACGATAGGACATTTGGCCACGGAAACCATGACTGCATCTAAAGAAATCAATTGATTACTTTTTTGAAAATTTTATCACAAATGACACTGTTTGACTTTTCTTCAAAACAGAGTTTTGAAGAAGAGTCGAAGTCTATCCACATAAAGATGAAACTCTCTGAATCATAACTGTGTAAGGGCCTCACTCTAGCCTGCATGGCTTTGTTTAAATACCAAATGGGTTAATCCCTAGACCTAATGATCGAAAATTATTTTTGTCCATTAAAGGACCAGACCTTGACTGTCATGGACTTTGGTGATCATTGACAAAAGACCTGAGACAGAGGGAGCCAGACATGAGGGGAATTGACTATCATGACATTTTCCGTCAGATTATGGCATGCCCCTAGTGGAATGCAGCTGAGTGAATGTAGAGGGACACCTAACAATGAAAAGCATAAAGAGTTTTGATCTCTGATGGAGGACTGCCAAGACTGACTCTAACACATATCACATCTATTTCACCAATGGCGTTATATGGTTTGAGACTCAAATATGCCCTTGATGGTAGTTCAAATTATATAGCCTAGAAGGATCGCATGGAGGAAGTATTAGAAGATAATGGCCTTAAGGACTTCATTGATCAAGAAGCCCTGAAGCCGACTGATGCTACTTAACTAGTGGAATGGAAGAAGTGTGTGGCTAGAGCTAGGAGAATCCTCCTGGAGGGAGTTTGAGATCACATTGTCTCGAGCCTGCATGGGAAGGAGACTCCATTTTCAATGTGGAAAAAATTTAAAGATCTTTATTAGAATGGTAGTGATCAGAGGAAGATGGCACTAAGGGACAAACTTTGAAAGATCAAGTGTGAAAAGGATGACATAATATCTATGTATTTGAACAAGCTCACGTCATGCAGGGATGAGCTTGCAAGTGTAGGGGTCATGATAGCTGATGATGACATGGTATGTCTACCACTCCTTGGCCTTCCTAAGAGCTGGCATAGATACCAGGACTCAGTTAATGGAAGGGAGAAACTTCTAGATTGGGAACGACTATGGTCATATTTGATGCAGGAGGAGATCAGACAAAGCACCAGAGATGGTTCTTCATCCACGGACAATGAAGAAAATTTGCCTTAGCAAGTAAGGTGAAGAAGGGGAAGGAGAAGGTTTCTCTTTCTGAATCTAGTTCTTCCCATAGTGGGAAGAAGATTGAAAAATCGAAAGTGCGATGCTTTCGTTGTCATGAGGTGGGCCATTTTGTTAAAAAATTGTCCACTGAGGAAATCCAAGAAGGGGTTCAGGGAAGGATATGAAGGTAAGGCACTTGCTTCACAGTTCGAGTTGGATTTCACACTCTTCACATGCATGGTTTCATCTATGGTGGGAAGTGGTTGGTTTCTTGACAGTGGAGCTTCTTTCCACATGACTAGCGACAAGAGTTTGTTCAGTAGTTTGGAGGAGAAAGATATCCAGATACTCATAGTGATGGGTAATGATGAAAAATATAGTGTCTCAGGTGTAGGCACGTTTATTTTTCAGGGGGAGCATGGATCTCGCCTTACCTTGACCGATGTCAAGTATGTACAAGGACTGAAGAGAAACTTAGTGTCGATCATGATGCTGGAAGAAAAAGGCTATGATGTAGTCTTCAGTAAGGGAAAAGTTTTCCTTAGACACATCATCACTAGACAAGTGAAGCAGATTGGTTCATAGGTCAAGAACCTGTATGCCCTTGAGGTTCAAGATGCATGCAAATCCTTGAGCAGCAAGGCAACTGATGGAGACTTGGTGGTTGAGATGGATAGTATATTATCTCTCAACATGCAGGGCCAGAAGAAGTCTCAGATGATTGTGGAGGAGGCACAATTGGTGCAGTAGCTTCAGGAGGTTATGGAGAAGCCACAACTAGAGAAGCTGAGAAGAGATCGAGTGGAGGCATCCACTCATGTTGAGACCTTCAATAGGGGGAAACTTTGAGCCAGGTGGGCTGAGGGATCACATGCAGTCACACCTCCAGGTAGGAAGTAGCGCGATGTGGAGTGATCGTCCCAAGAGGCTAGAATAGAAGCAGGATCCTTGAGGTACCCAACCTTTTTGATTCAACTTTGCTATAGGAGCCCCGATGAGGAGTAGCAGAACTGATTGATTAAGTAGAGATAGATGCATATGGAGCGACAGAGAGAGCTACAGTGTAGGGAATCCCAGGATAACGCAGAGCATGCAGGCTGCAGCAATGTGAGAGGCACAAGTGTGTTGCATAGTGCAAGGTAGCACAGAGAAGGGTGAAACGGTGTGAGATGCATGGAGTTGTTGCAGTAGCGCAAAGGTTAGAGAGGGAGCACTTGTTGTCAATAGGTATAGCTTCAGCATCAGAGCATGTTTCTAGCCCAACAAATAGGTCAGTTGGGAGTTTTTTTTGTTCTGAGAGTTGTTGGAGCAACCACACTTGGTAGATGTGTTGCATGTAGAGCATTCTAGAGCTACAGGATCGGGTTCGAGAGGAAGCCTTTCTTGTTGAGAGGGAGTGTTGAAAATTGGAAATAAGAAATTGCTAAAAACAGAAGTGCTAAAAATAGAAATTTGAGTACTGGTGTTGGATTGGGAAACAGGGAATGGAAAATGGAAGTACTAAAAATAGAAGTTCTATTTTTAGCGGTGCAGTGTGGATTCCTATTTTAGTCAGTCCCTCTACTAGAAATAGGAAGTAAAATTCGAATTTGTTCTTAGCAGCAGTTTGAATATTAATTAATTAATTCAGTTTGAGTTAATTAGTTAAGGAAAATCAAACTTGAAGTCTTTCTGAGAACATGCAATAATTTCTCCACTAATTGGGGAATGTGTCCTTGATTTTCTCCACTGGTTGAGGAATTAAGGATGAGTTCTAGATTGAGAGAATTAGTTGACTTAGTTTAACTTAGTCAAGTCTAGTTAGATTAATTTAACAAGTTGTAAAATTAATGAGATTCAGTTTGTTGATGCTTGCATGCATGTGACAACTAGTATTTTCAGATAATTGAGTATTCACTCATGGATAACTGATGCATGTCAGTTCAAACAGAGACCCAGTTGAGATCAGATGAGGGGCAGTGTACTATCAGTTGCTAGGATATTCCTTGGTGAATATTCCTTGCATGCAAAAGGAATATTATCCCTTAGAGACTGCGCAGTTGGACCTGAGGTTACAGCATGTATGATTTGGGCCAATTCACACATGTTATGTAATTGGACCCCAATCAAAACTGCGGAAGGAAATAGGGGCTTGGAGGACTTGTGGAGCCTATATATATAGGCCTAGATAGTCCATGAGCTACATTATCAGAGTACAGAGAGAGCAGGATAACTTTTGAGTTGATTCTTTTTGTATGTTGTTGAGGATTTCCACTTGATTGATAATACAGAGATGGGGTTTTAGGCTAGTGCTTTCTCCAGGTTATATCTTTGTGTTATGGTTGATTACTTCTCATTCTCAGTTATATCTGCTCATGCTTGATGTTTCTCATGTTCAATTAAGCTTCTGCAAAGTTTATGGTAGATGTAGATGTAGTATTATGTTTAGTACATTGCATATATCAATTTGATCTGCAGGTGATCTTTCTACATTATATCAGTGAGCTAGCTAATTTGTAGATAAAAATCTACACTTTATGATTTTTCTTTCTTTCTGGTGAAGAATCTCCTTCTATGATGACAAATACCCTACCAGTAGGAAAATGAGAAAAAACGGTGAGGGATGAGTGAAAAATGAAATGATGGATAGGTGGAGTGGAAAAAATGGCAAGTGAAATTATAGGAGGTGGAAATGGTTTGTGAGCTACTCATAAAACTCAAATGAGGTGAAATGAATGAGAGGAGTGTTATTGAAAAACGAAAAATAGAGTTTCTAGGAAAACTATCCAAACTACTTAGGAATGAGCTAGGTTTTAATTTTTGGTGAAGTAATTTGGTGATTCGTGGTTGGATTAGTGGTTCATAATGTAATTTAAATATGTGTAGAGGTGTAGTATGAAATTTTTACATGTTTAAAATATGAAAACTAGACTATCCATCATCAACCCTAGCTCATTTCATGATAAATTCATTAAAAACCCTAGATGAAGAAATCTTAAGCTTGAATCCATCTTGCTAAAGAAAAAGGTGAGTGAAGTGATGTACTTACTTGTAGAGGAGTCTAGGTTAGCAAGAAATCAAATTGCATGCTTGAAATTTCAATTTGGGTGATTTCTGAATGGTTTTGAGCTGCTCTGGCACAAGCACGGCGCAGTGTCTGGAAGTGCAACGTAGTGTCCAGAAGCGCAACACCGACCTCAGAAGCGCAACACAGTCTCTGGAAGCACATTGCCTTCAATTTTTTGCTAAATTTTCCTAAAAACTCGAGCTTTTCTCGCCAATGGAAGAGAGAGCTCGATGCATAAAGGAGAATAAAATGAAAATGAAGTGAGTTTGGGGCTTTTTGGGTTTATATAGGCAAGTTAGTTTCCGTTTTGAAAAGAAATGGGCCCCACAAAAACTGATTTTTCATCTTCAAGATTGAGTCACCTTGGAGAGCTGAAACCTGAGCTGCATTTTTACTTTTTGAAAACTGAAACTTCTTCTCCTGGAAACTTTGAAACTAAAATCATAAATAACTTGTGGAAATTCATCAAGATAATGTCAAAGAGTTGCTTGTCATGATTTATTTAATGTTGGATTTACACATGATGATGATGGACCTTGAAACCCTAATGAATCAATGAAGACCTGAAACTAAATGGAATGATGATGATGGCTGATATAATGAAAACCTTCTTTTTATTATTACACCTTCATGTGAATGAGGTAGGTGATCATCATGTGTGACTTTCCCAAAAGAATAAAATCATTCCTAGACCAACTAACCAGTGAGCAATTTTTACTCTGTAAACCTAGTGACATGGTAAAGTTTGACCTTGAGACTCTTGATAGACTTAGTAAAAGTATATTTGATCACTAGTGACAGGAAAACAAGACTGACACTAACATTGGCTCCAGCTAGGGATGGAAGCTCCTTGGAGGTGTCAATAATGTCGTCGACCAAGTAGCCTTATTCATTGGGCAATGGAGTCAATATGCAGAAAACCAAACTTTGACTTAAAACTGACTGACTTTTTGACATGAGAGGACTGCAAAAGTAAAATAAAACCAACACTTGACCAAAGAAGCCTTAGGGCCTTATCTTCAGGCTTCAAACTCCTATGATAGCCACTTAGATACTGGAACATAAAAAGCACACTGGTATATACAATGGTGAGAAAATTTCAGAACTTTTTTCAAACATGCTAGTGCTTAAGAAGCCTACCATTGATCACTCCTCCTGAATAATATTCTCCATTCATTTCTTCCAATAGGAAAACAATATTCCCTCTGAAAGCAGAAATTATGTAGGGTCCCTTCCACAAGTTTTAAAATTTGTCATGTTTGATTTTTTCTTCATTTCTAGCATCCCACTGAAGAACCACATCTCCCAAATTGAAATTGTATTCCTTGGTCTTGCAATCATAGATATTTTTAATCCTTTCCTAAAGTTTAGAGTTGTTTTGAAGAACTTCCTCTCTAGTTTGATGTAGATGGATCATCTGGTTTATCCTTCTTTGCATATCATTGGTTTCTTTATCCAATTCCTGCAAAATTTTCGTTACTGGGACAACAGGAGATGAAGGAAAAACTATTTCAATCCCATACACCAACTGAAAAAGAGACATGCCTATTGATTTCTTAGTGCTGACGTTGTCTGCCCATAAAGCATTAAAGAGCTTTTTGTGCCAGTTCTTCTTGTTCACTTCTAAAACTTTCTTGATAATGTTGATCAAAGAATTGTTTGAGGATCAGGTCATACCATTCCCTTGTGGATTATAAGTAATGGAATATCCTAATACAATATGGTACTTACCAAAAAAATCCACCATTATTTTGACTTGAAGGAATCAACATTATCAGTGATTATTTTCTGCGGGTAGCCAAATCTAGACAAGATATTAGATTCCATAAATTGAATGATAACAAAATCAGTAGCTTACCTAGTTGGTATTGCCTCAATCCATTTTGTAAAGTAGTATGTGGCTGTCAAAATCCATTTATGTTGTGCTGATGATTAACAATGGATCTCGCCAATGAAGTCAAAACCCCACTGCTGAAAATGAGTTGTAATTGAGATGGGCTGCAAGGGTAATGGCAAAAGTTTTCTTTTTCCTTGGAAAATTTGACATTCATGACAGCTCATCACTGTTTTATATACATAAAAAAAAAAGAGTGGGCCAATAGAAACTAGCCCTTAAGATCTTATTTGTTGTAGTCTTCTAGAAGTGATGGCCACCACAGTCTCCTTTGTGAAAATTTTTCATCACATCCTTAGCTTCATTTTCTACCAAACAATTCAACAGCACACCACAAGGGTCTTTCCAGTATAAAGCACCATCAAGAATACAATATTTTGAAGCTTTCAACTTCAAGGATCTAGCTTTACCTTTGGGAACATCCAGTGGAGTATTTAAATGTTGCAAGATGTAGACAATGTCAGAATACCATGGAGAGGAAAGGAACATGTCAGGCACCTGTAAGTATGGGTATTCTTCTTCTTCTTCAAAAAGTGTTGCAACCAAATTAATGTCTAGTGCATGTATATTAGATTCAGCCATAACCTTAGCCAAACCTTGTCCCTTGATGAGCTTTGTAGGATTTATCTCCAAATCATACTCTAGCATGGTTGCAATCCATTTTCCCCTTCTGCCTTCAGGATATGTTTGCACAAGAATTTCTTTCACCACTACTGTAGGAACATAAGCAATGGTGTGAGAATGCATAATATAAACTCGGAAATCCTTGAGATATTTCACCAAAGTCAAGGCTTTCTTGTCAATGATGTTGTATCTTAGTGTTGCATCTCTTATGGTGCGACTAAAGAATGCTATGGGCTGCTCATTTTTCTAATCTTTCTTTTTCATTAGGATTGTTTCTAATGTATGCTCAGAGGCAAATGGAAAGATAATTAAATCTAAAGTATAATCTGGCTTAATCAAAATAGGAGTAGTAGATAATGAAAATTTTACGCATGAAATGATTTCTTAGCCTCTAAAGACCACTTTACCTCACTGTCCTTCTTCATCATGTTTGTCATCTCTTTCAAATATTCAGCTATATTGGGGATGAATCTTCTCAAAAAAATTATTTTTCCATTAAAAGACTGAATTTCTTTCTTGTTCCTTGGGAAATCTAATTGTTGAATGGCTTGCACTCTTGCGGGATCTATGTGAATGCCATAATTAGAGATGATGTGTCCCAACAGCTTATCTTCTTCCATGGCAAATAAACTCTTCTTTGGATTGAGTGAGATGCCAAATTTTTTTCATTTCTGAAAAACAATTCTCAAATGATGTAAATGATCTTCATCGGACTTGGAAAATACTGTGATGTCATCTAAACATATAACCAGAAATACATTGTTTTCATTGGCGAAAGTTGTGTCCATAGCCCACTGAAAAGTTGCCTCTGCATTCCTTAATCCAAAGGGCACCTTAGTGTACATGAATGTACCCCATGGTGTTATGAATGTTGTCTTTAGTTGATCAACTTTATGCACCAAAATCTGTTTGTACCTGGAATATTCATCTAGAAATGACATCTTAAAAGACCCAACTACCCTCTAAAGTATATGATCCATCTTTGGCAGGGGATAATTATCTTTTAGGGACACTTTTTTTAAATTTATGAAATCAATGCCAAGATGAATCTCCCGGGTCTTCTTTCTTACTAACACTAGATTAGACATCCATTCAAAAAATCGAATAAGTAATATGATACCATACTTATAAAGCCTCTTTACCTCTTTTTCAATTGATAGCAGCAACTTAAGATTAATCCTTTTCAGTTTATGTCGAAATGGCATTTGATCAAGCTTGACCAAAATGGTGTGTTGAATGATATTCTTATCATAAACCTTTAGATCTGAATAGTCCCAAGCAAATACAACAGAACATTCTTTCATCAAATCTATGTACTTACTTTTCATTTAAGGGAATAAGAATTTTGACAGTTTTACCATCTTAGGCTTTTTAGTTGTGCCAATGTTTACATTTTCAATGACTTTTTCTGTGGGGACCAAGGTGGGATTTTAGCAACATGGACACGATCAGAAAACTCTTCCAAAGGTACAAGGCCTCTTGGAATGTCATTTTCCTTCAGCTGCAATATTTCAATCTTGGTTGATTGAATCTCCAGATCATTCATATTGGATGTATCATCAATGCAGGAATTCTGAAATTCCCCTTCCAATTGTAGAAAATTGTTGATATATTTGTCATCCCAAAACACTTTCCAAAATCTCATATTATTATGGATAACTGGATGATGTTTGACATGGATAGAATACTTATGATTAGAGTGAATAGGAATCTTCACCATATTGGTTGCAGTAGGAAGAGAGTCAGCTATAACATTATGAGTTCTAGGAATAAGCGAAAAAGTATATTCTGTAAAAATTTTGAGGATGTCAAGTACATCATTACGATAAGCTCTCATTCTTGGATGCTTTGCCTAGTATTCCCCTTTCACTTGTTTGATTACCAACTTGGAGTCACCATAAACATAAAAAAAAAATTGTTCCCAACTTCTTCATAATTTTTAGGCCAACAATCAATGCCTCATACTCTGCCTCATTGTTTGAGCAGTCAAAATTTAACTTGTAAGAACTCATTCTTACATTACGAGGAATTTTGCATGACTAACGTAGTGGACCATGAATCCAAAAACCAATCCCAACTCTTTCTTTTCCCAATGCACCATCAAACTCCATGGTCCAAAGACCATTTTAATCATTCGGGAAAAGGATTTCTGAAGGTTGAACTATCTAATCTTTTGGAGGATGGCTGGTTGTCTCAAGACACTCTGTTTTCTACACTATCCTAGCAATCTCTTCAAGAGGGTTTACTGGCTGCAAACACTATTCATTCATCTCTTTTCCTTCAACAATCATAATTTTTTTTACACTGGTTATAACATTTGGAACTTCTAAAATTTCTACAAGCTGACTTTCATCATCTACTGAATTCATATCACTAAACAAAATGAAGGAATCAAGATCAGTGTGCACATAATGTATAGGGTGATTTATTGGTTTTTCCTTACTACTAATCATGAATTTCATCTTCTTTTTGTTGGGTCCCTATAATACTAGTGATTACCCCATTACTATTGTAGTTGTACCCCCTTATTAATATTGTTGTGCCCCTATTGGCCCCATAATGTTATTACTGTGCCCCATAGAATCCCTCTATTGTTATTTTTGGTGGCCTTATATTATTATTGTTAGGTTGGCTGGGTTATATTGTGACTCCTTAGACTCATATATATAGAAAGGAGGTTTTTTCATTTGAATAATTGAAGAATTGTTCATTTATGTAATGTAAAGGAGGTTGCCCCCTCGAAGAGGCTGAATTCTAACGTGTTAATCTATCTTTTCTATCTTTTCTTGAGCTGGTTTCATAACATTTGGTATTAGAGCTTTGGATTCTAGGGTTTCGCTGCTCCAAACAGGTCATCGTGGAATTTTCGCTATAACTTTTCTTCTGCAATGTTTTAGAATATAAAAGGATAACCCATTTGAAAAGAAATCACACTAAATCTCGAATCTGAATTTCAGAGCTTTTCACGCTATATTTACAGAGATATGATCTGAGGACGTTGGTCTTTTTGCAAACTCCTGAATTACATTCCAAATAGGTGACCTAGGGAAAATCATCATAACTTTCTCTCTGAGCACCAGATTGAAATTTTGTAAAAAGGTACAAAAAGAGGACAAATTGCAGTTTCTTTTATATATTTTTCAGAGCCAAAGGTTGAAACAAGGACACGTGGCATGTCGTACAAGTTCACTCTACTGAATTAGTCTATAATCAGGTCATTGTGGGAGATTTGGCATAACTCTTCATTGGGAATCCAATTGTGGTCAGAATGGTGGCATTGGAAAAAGGACATAGAGGGCTACCACAGGTCACAATTTCATAACTAGATGATCTAAAATTACAAAGATACATCAGAGGCAATATTGAGCTCCTACAAAGTGAAAAAAAGGTGTGTAGATTTTTTAAATTTTTGTTTAAGCTTCGTTTGAAAAATTATTTTGAAGGAATTCAAAGGGCATAGTAGAGCATTAGTATCGGTAACTGATGCCCCGAGGAAAGAAAATGCAAACAACTAGTAAGCAATCTGAAGGCTTTAGCATGACTCATGAAGAAGAGGAAGAAATGCTACATGATATATCAAAATTACAAGACCAAGTTCAACAAATTTTACGCTCACAAAAGCTAACAGAAGCTAAGATAAATGGCATGGAATCTAAGATAAAGGGCATGGAAGCCAAGATTGCCGATTTGAAGATAGATTTGAAGGTAGATTTGACAAATTTTCTACACTAAATACTTACTAATGGTGAAAGGGTAGTAAAGGAAACTCATGATGCGAACAAAGGAAATGTTAATCATGATTTCATAGACTCTCATGTTGGATCGAAGACCCACCATATTCCAAAAATCGATATGAGGAAGTTTGATGGCAAGGATCCCGCAACATGGATATTACAGATGGAGCAATTTTTCGATCTCAATAATGTGCAAACCACACAAAAGGTACATATGGCAACTTTATATTTGGAACCAAATCAGTTTGTATGGTATCAATGGCTTTGCTCTCGTA
Organism: Pinus taeda; assembly: GCA_000404065.3. Classification (NCBI taxonomy): domain Eukaryota; kingdom Viridiplantae; phylum Streptophyta; class Pinopsida; order Pinales; family Pinaceae; genus Pinus; species Pinus taeda. The sequence goes on from APFE030663895.1 coordinate 58,744, forward strand.
AACAATTTATCACTTGGGCAATTTTTACAGAAGAATTGATGGCACATTATGAGGATACAAAAA
>APFE030663901.1:1849-27865 GCA_000404065.3 Pinus taeda
CATTCATGAGAATGAGAGGAAGAAGAGACATTTAATGCATAGCCAGACCGAGATGCTTGACAACCACATGCAGAAAGTTCCATTCCTGAAGATGAATTTGAAGAGTGCTCCAAATTTATGTTATGCTTCTTCATTGCTGCTTCCAAGGCTTCCATCTTCTTAAAGCATTTAGATTCGAAGTGGCCATCTCGATTACAAAAGATGCAATGTCTATTAGTCTTCTTGCCTTTGTTTTTATTTGCCTTATCATTCTGGTGAAATGATTTTTCATTTTGAGGCTGAAATTGCTTAGGACCCTTGCTTGGTTTAGGACCATTCTTTTTAGGATATGACTTCTTAGGATTCTTTGAGTTTGGTTGCTGCTGGGCGGTTAATGCTTTCTTATAAGAGTTTCCAAGATTAAGAAGACCAAGGTGTAAGAGTTTTTCTTGTTCTCTTATTAAAGAATCACAAAAAACATCAAAAGAAGGGGGCTTGTAGTCATGTCCTTGAGAAATGAAGGCTTCTCTTGTAGAATGGAAGGTGGAAACAAACACAGAGTAGGCTGGTCCCAACTTAGTAAGAATGCAATAGATAAGTGCACTATCTTCTTTCTTAACCTTAACACCTTCCAAGGGAAGTCTAATGGTCTTGAACTTGGACAAGAAATCTTCAATGCAAGAAAAATTATTGGGGTCCAATGTAGCAACTCATTTTCAAGTTGATGGGCTCTAAGTTCATTTTTTATGCCAAGAACTTTAGTAATCTGCTTCATTGCTTCATCAGGAGCATCAAGTTTTGCAATATGGAATCTAAGATCAGGAGAGATAGACATCCCTATCAACCCACGTGCTTGATCTTGACTATTTTCCCATTTGGCTTCTTTCTCTTCATCTTTCGGCTTGGTTTCTTGGCCTGAGGCTATTCGGTAAAGACCTTTACTTCTAAGTACATCCACAATGTAGGACCACCATTGGAAGTAGCTGATGCTGTCAAGAATAACTTGGCATGGACTTTCCATTTTAACAGAAACTGAAGCTATATATGCTAAAACTAAGTATTCCAATGGAAATAGCTCGAAAAATTAGGTTGGTTCAAAAAAACGGCTCTGAAAACGGCTTCCGTATGAAGAAGTTATGGCTTTTTAAAAAAAAATTGATGAAGGCACCGACAAAGTGCGGGAATGTGCGGAAATGAAAAAAAAGGCTCCCTTTTCAACAAAAAATGAGATTTGAACCCAAGACCTCTACTCTCATAAATTAGCTTTGAACCAAGTGAGCTATATACAAAAAGTTTAGAGAGAGAGAGGAGGGGGGGGGGGGGGTGGGCTTTGTTTCCTTTTGGTCACGGAATCTTTGGATTGCGTGCTTCTTGAGAAAGCTCTTTTTCTCCCTACAAAACAAAAACACAAAACCCAACACGGACATACAAAAAAAAAAAAGCCTTACGGCTTAAAGTTAGCTTTACCCGGAAACTAAATATTTTCCTCAATGTTTCTAATTTTCCGAGATCACACTAAGGTGCAGGGAAAAGAGCATACGCATGAGAAATATCCTTCCTTTCTGTTTCTGATTTTCCCATATCACACAGAGTCGCAGGGCAAAGAGCATACGTGGAAATGAAAGGTATAGATCCAATAATAAAAGGAGCTAAATAAACCGAAACCGAAATAAACAGAGATAAAATAACAGTAAACTGCAAATAAACACTGTATACCTCCAGATCTAAAAAATGATGCAGCTAGGGCTACAAGAAACCTTTTCGCATGAAACGAAAGGGGTTCCTCACTGGAACAGATGCTCCCAACACAATAGAGCAGTCCTCTTGGCCTGAAAGAAGTTAGAAACAACAGATCTAGGAGATGGCCATCGGATGCAGTTCAACCAGCTTCAGATTTGGATCACCAACAGACGCGACCCTCAAATAGCTCTGATACCATGTAGAGGTTTGCTGTTACACCAAAACTTGCAGGTATTGGTAAACATTACAAGCCAGTAACTAGGATCCCCATGGTGGAAATTACGGATTCTATAGAGGTGTGGTGATTCTTCCAACACCCCCCCCTTAAACGCAGCTCGGGGGAATCGAACCTGGGTCCTAGCTCTGATACCATGTAGGGATTTACAGGGTAAGTTCCTCAGACAGAACACCAAAAGGACACCGCTCACAAATAGATCACAATTCAATACACCAGTATTTTGATGTGGTTAAAACCCTTAAAGAGGGAAACAGTCCACGGCTTGAGCCAACGCGGCCACTTCAGGCAATTTATTAATAAAAGAATGAAAATTTACATAAGCTTCTCTCGTGAACGGTTAAACTACAAATGACCCTCCATGCGCTTTAAATAGAATTCATGGACCAATTGGGTGTCAAGCCACGGATCAAGTGTCGGTAATACCGAGGAGTAAATGAACCGTCGGACCACTACATATCGTGACCGTCGGATTGTAAGTTACAAATGTACATAGTAAAGAAACACACTTTACCTAATTCTATACTAGACCAAGTTATACTTAACTATTCCTATGTGTCAGAATATCCTAACAGTTATGAATCAAATGGATACCTTATGTTCTTTGTATACTGATGTTCTAGCATGTAAGGCACCTGCCAAAAACTATGCTTTGTTTTTGATGCAAAGGTATTTACAATTGAAAATTAAGGCTGTCAAGGCAGGAGTGCCTATAGAGATAAAAACCATTGATGATTTCATAAACTGTTGTAAGCATTATGAGGTGGAATTCCAGTGATTGCTATGTGAGTTTTATTTGCATAATCTTATGTTGGACTGTGAAACAGAAAATAACCCTAGCCCTTTTGTGAGTGATATCCAGCTTCAGGCATTTATCTCTTTTGTTGTTAACCAGATAAAGTGGCTTAAAGCCTACAATACCTTCCAGAGACAGGAGAACAGGTTAGATTTGTGGGTAAGGGGTGAACCTAGAAACCCATTGCGACTGTGGAATAAGCATAGAAGCTTAATGAGAACAAAGGGTGTGATATAGACATTGGGACCTATTCACACAACAGTTGTCCGGCAAGGGGTAGAATACTTCCTAACCATCAAATACCTTTCCATAGCAGCAGCCAAATTCTAATACCATACTTCCAATCAGAATATCCAAAATGGAGAGCCATTAAATTTTAAGCTAGCTAATGATCTCTTGGTTACCTATGGTGACCTCATCTTGAGAGAAGGCCCGTCTTGGTTAGGTTGTAGGATTCGATGTCCAATCATCTGGTATCCTGCACCAGGATATAGAGAGCTATATGAATTTCTTGAAGGTCAGACAAGGCATATTTTTGAAGTCTTAGCTGGAAATCATGGTTTTAGACCACTGACTGAAAATCCTTCTCTAGCCTATTCCCTAACTTCCTTGCATGTCAATTACAATGTTTTCATGAGGGCATGGAAAAGGGTAAGTAGGGGGGTGTGTTGAGCATTGGAAAATGTATGTAATTACCACTTTTTTCTTTATCGTTTCCTTTAAATCATAACTTATTTACATTCTAAGATAGTCATAGGATAAAGGATTATGATAGAATTAAGGGGATTTGTGATTGATGTAAAATGATTAATTATTGTCTTTTTCTATGCAGAAAGTGAAGAAAATGGAAAATCGCCATTTCAGAGGAAAAGACAAAGTAGGACCAACTGTTGTCCCTTTGACAGGAAACAACATCCAGACGAGGAAATCAAGATCGAAGCACATGGACCAAGAAAAGGAAGAAGAAGCGCGGTATCAATGCAAGAGGATGAAGAGATAACTAAAGATTAAAGATATGGTGAATCCCTCAGGATCCTTTGATCCTGAGGGATCGCTACCTCAAGGCTATTTGTATTTTTTATATTTCTGCCTGGCCATTATAAAAAGGGATAACGCTGCTAGCCCAAGGGGCAGATGTTATTGTTGATTTGCAGAATTCACTGTTGTAATCTAAACTTTGATCACCGAATCTCTTTAAAGAGCAATAGCTGTAACTCTGCTTTTATGATTAATATATAACTTCATTGTTGTTCCATTTTCTGATCCTGGAGTAACCGCAGCAATGCGTCCTTGGTGGTTAAGGGCTCGGACCTAGTGGATCACTTACTTTCTGTATCATTATTTTCTGATTATAGTCATGTGTCGTTTGATTTCCTTTACTTGCTTTATTTAGTAATCTTCTATTCCTAAACATTTCTTGATTTGTTATATTGAATTCGTAATTGAATAGTGAGATTGTTATTTGCAACTGAAAATGTTATGCTGATTCATTCTGAAACAATATCACATTGTCTAATTTGGTTATTACTGTTCATTTACAGATTGACATTATTGTCCATTTACAGATTGATATTGTTGATTCATGTACAGATCGATATTGTGGTTCATTTACAAATTGATATTGTTGTTCATTTAGCTACTGTTTACCTACAACTGTGGTTGTTGTTCATTCGATTACTGCTCCATTACAACTGCAATTGTTGTTCCTTTATAACTATGGTTAACACTCCTTATGTTAGAATAAGATTAGTGATTCCATAGTCACTGTGTGTTTACATTTTATTAATTTTGTTATTCAATATTTCGTAGACTTACTTAGGTTTGTTGCTCCTTTCTTAGATTGTTGTTCAATTCCTTTATTAGTTAAACATTTCTGTTCAATTCCTTTCGGTCAAGATTGTTGCTTAATTCATTCCTGTAGATTAAGCTTTGTTGTTCGATCTTTTCAATAGATTATTTGTTGTTCCTTTTCTGTTAATTGAATTGTCATTTCAAGTATTTGCTTTGGTGTGAATAGAAAAATCTACAACTGTAGCGAACATTGACTATTGTTGTCTAGTTCCCAGATTGGAGATGTTGCTTTTGATTGATTTTCATTTACATCAGTTTATAGGGGAAAGATTTATCATTACTGTATCCTTGACTAATGATTGTTGTAGTTTATTAAGTGAATGATTTAGATACAAAGAATTTAAGTTTCTTGCCATTACATTTAGAGTTTGTTTCCAGCATTTGTTTACTTTTGTAAAGCACTATACTGCTAGCATTACTCTTGAACAAGTGACCACCTCAGACTGAGTACACTCTTGAGATAAAAAATCATACCTGGATTGATAATTAATGTAGGGCAAATAGAGGTTAAAAAGACCCTTTTTACTGCTCAACAAATGGGTCAATGGATGACTATGTACAAGTGCAGGAGGTTGTTACGGGAATAAGTCCCCTAGGGCTTTGGGTCAGAACCCCAATAGAGTAGGAGTAATCTATAGCAAGAAACATGCATACAACTTAGGAAACATGCTTAAATAATCAAACTATGCAAGGATGAACATACCCGGATATCGTTCGTTTGGGTAGTTCTAGCCAGGGTTCAAACCCTCTACAACTCCTGATGATCTTCGAATATGCAAATCAACCAATTCGAATAAACATAGCAGCATATAGATAAAGCATTTAATTAAATCAACTTTATATCATATAAGTAAATGGTTAGTTATACATCAAAATAATCATTCATACATGAATTATATCAATAACATCTGATGCATAAACAAAGTCAATCTCAGGAACAAGATAGTGTTTCTTTTTATTGTAGAAAACTATAATAAACATGGAAGGAGTTCACCTGAGTCTTCCTCTTTCAGCTCCAAGTGGAACCATCCTCCAGGTCCGTCCAGTCCCAGTCTTCAATAACCTCCTTCCATAACCAATACCATGATATCTCAAGCAGGTGGGAGAATATCAACGCTCAAGGAAATAAGGGTTTCCTGAACTTGGGGAAGTGCTTGAAGCACAGGGATACTTCAAACTTGATCAGGAGATAATCTCAGTATAGTAATTCTATCTCTTCTCTCCTCCTTAATGCCTTGCCATAGAAGTCTTTTTATACTTCTCCCAATTCGTTTTTTAGTTGGGGAAACAATTGGGAACAGTTGGGCCACGGGCACTAGGAGGTAATCAACAGGTAAAACCCATGAACTCCACCCATAGTTAAGTAAATTTAATTTTTTTAAGTTTTTTAACACATATACACAAGTTGGGTATTGACTAACCCGCGTGTACATGCTTTTATCATAGGGAAAAGTAGCGTACAAGGAGTAAAACATTTTTTTTTTAATATTTGGACCAAGTCTGGAAGGAGGGGTTGCCCTAGGCCATAAATCATGCATCACAAATACCAAGAGTGATATTTGGATCTATAACAGATGCCCCCTAATATATGAGGTCAGAAGGGGTACATGATGGCTAAAATGTATTAAGTATATGGAAAGGAAACCTGTCAAAAATGGAGAAGGACTTCACCATATTTCAGCCTGCCAAGCCATAAAAAAGAAGATAAAAAAGAAACAGTTTTCTAAGGTGGGCATACCCATGCTCAGAGAAAGTAAAGCATGTTCACATATCAAGTACAAGCGGATCCACTATGTATACAAGTATAAAAGATTGAAAGTACATAACGGATCATCTGATCATGATCGAACAAGTACATGTCTGAAGATCACATATATATAAGGAGACGATCAATGAAGCTGAAGGATGAACCTAATCACTGATGACAAAAAGTGATCCCAATAGTACCAAATGAACATGATGGAATAAGATGAGACTACATCGCAACTCGGATGCCAGCATATAAGATGTCGCTGTGAAGGACTACAACATATAATGTGGATGGTGTCAACCAACAGAAACAAGAGAACCTGACAAGTGAACCAAAGAATTCTGATGCAACCTGAGGTCTTCACCAACTGCCGTGGTACATTTCTACACAATGGGAATAAATGATCTGAAGTCGACCATGTGAGAAATCGTTTGATTACCGGTCATTGATGTATACAATTAACAAACACGAGACTACTCTTCGATAATGATAATGAGAGTCAAGGTACCCAGTACAATCTAACAAGTGCGAATGAATGAGCTGAGGTCGAACACCTGGAAGAATCTATCAATTAGGGGACAATGATGGTTTCCCACTGTCAATAGCGAAGGATCTACCATTGATGACTGCAAACCGCAAGGTACTGCCAAATGGACTCTAGATCTTTGCCCCAAAGCAATGAGTCGTAGTCGATAGGGAAAGATCCGCTAGAAGGAAGGCATTAAGGCATCCTTCATCAATATAGCACGAGTGTAACCCGTAGGCCAATAATGTGGAAGGAATCAGATGAAAAAAGATGTAGTAACCCAACTGAAGCACGTTTTTGGCTTTCACAATATGTAGTTAGCACATGATAGAAACCCTTTGAACCAACCAATAATGAAAGCTGACACAGAGGCAAGGAATCCACCAATAGGGTCAAATAGAAACCAATGCATTGAACGAATCCCAATGTGTGATAATGAAAGCTGATGTCAAACACAAGAGAAACCACTTAGTCAAAATACCCATGATACTGATCGATGCTGAGCACAAAGTGACCTATCAATAATGAAAATAGGGCCCAGGTGCGGCTCTAGGCCTGCCCTTAGAGCAATATGTCATTGTCGATAAGGACAAGACCCGCCAACAAGAAGTAAATGGAGACCTTTTCAAACCGCACGAGTAAAGGACCAATATAATTGATGGGATGACAAACAAGACAATGACAACTAGGGATGGCCCACTGAAAAATAGGTCAAGAGACACTATAGAGAGGCCAACTCAGGCTTACATACGTTGAATAAAAGCATGACTCAATGATGACTATGTGGCAGCATATGATAACTCTGTATAAGTTCATCATGTAGGAGGCATGAATGAACTCTCCATATGATTGGAAGAGATAACCATTCGAAGGAGAGCTGACTCAATAACAAGGTTAAGGCATACCTAAGTCAAACTAAATCCCACCCAAAATGGAGGAGAGACTTTCTTTTGAGTGCTTTGTTCAAGGGTGACACAACTGACTCTAGCTGCCAACAATATATGGAAATGTTGTCTTGTTCCCGCTCTTTTTTGGAATATACAATTTTTTTGTCTTTTTCTTTAAGCTAAAAAAGAATAAAAGAATGCTATAGTACAGTGGAAAGAACGAGTGTCAGCGAAACAGATGATCTAGTTCTTGGGATGGGAACAATCCTATGCTCAATGCAGGGAGGCTAAACTGGTCAAGGACACTCAAAGGGATGTTCCTTCCATGGATCAAAAGGTGTGTCAAGTTGTAGAAGCTAAGTGATTGTATGTTTGAGTTTGCAGAAAACATGGTCAAATAAGTGGCTTAAACACGAGTCCAAGTGAAGTTGGCTCAAGGCAAAAAGGTGCAAATAGTCAAAATGCAATGCAGCAGTACAACTCAACACAAAGGAGCCTCTAGGGTATAAGGCCAAAATGAAGCAAAGAAGCAAAGAGAAATGAGTCTTTAACACACAAGTCATGGCGGAACTAAAGAGGACTCCCGAGCCTACTCAATATATTAGCATGGGCAACAAATGTCAGTGAGGTGCTAACTACGATGCACATGTAAAGGATGGCTCTACCATAGTGTCATGATTTAAAAATCAATGAGTGAACATGGTTTACTAACCATAACACGATGGGATCGATCCTATGGCTAGTGTATCGACAAATGGAGGCTAGTATGCAAGATGTAACGGAAAAAATGGTCTCCCTAACCTATATGCCAGTGAGTAAATGATACCTACCATGACGGGTCAGTGGTGATGGAACCAATATGAAATCTCGAAGAAGTGTCCATAATATCCTGAAAAAACAACCTATGCTCAACAATCCAAGCTTACAAGTTAAAAGATTCATGAAACGAAAAAAAATCAAGTTTTGAAAAAATTAGACATTTTCAAAGCTATAGAATGACCTTTTGACTCACCATTTGTACCATTTGTGTTGAGAGCAAAAGCTGTGGAGAAAAAAGAGCAAACTTGCCCCCCAAAGAATTGGACCGTTCAAATTGGATCAAAAAAATGAGGTAACCCCTAATTCAAGCTTGCATTACTTTGTGATTGTTTTTAGAAATTTTTATTAATGTTTGACCATAGAAATTTATGTTAAAAGTTTCAACACAACATATACATGGATTGGATGTTATAGACCCATGTATACGAAGGCCCTACATGCTACTATGTGTGAAAGGGACCCACGTATATGCGGTTTGAAATTTAAACACAAAAATCTAATGGTTAAAACTCATTTTTTTCAGGATGACAATCACATGGAGAGAGAGGGAGCATACTACCATTGATAATGAAGTTATGAATGATCAGTAGGCATTAGATGTATTGAGGGGATGTGGCTTGTTGAAATTTTTCAAAATGCCCAACATGAAGGCCAACACCTGTTTCCTTGAAATGTTAATCCACTATTGGAGTATCGAAGATGATGCATTTATGATTGATCAAATGCCTTTGAGGATAGAGGTGGAGGATATTTACTTTATCTGTGGCCTCTATCGGAGAGGAGAGGTTGTACATTCGACGGGTTGGACACGAGGTAGTCTCTCAGTGGAAGATTACATACACATTTACTGTCCTGGGCATCTGGAAAAATTTGGAAGTTAGATTCCAATAAAACATGTGGAGAGATTATCCCTGAGGATTCTACTGTTCACGATAGCCAAGATAAATAGATCAGCCTCATTGCATCAAGCTTCACAAGTATCCATAAGCTTGGCCATGGAGTGCCTCACCACTGTTTTTGATTGGTGTACACCTCTTCTTACCAATATGAAGAGCCAATTGTCCTCCATTCATAAAGGGCAGACCAAAAATTTCAGATATGGGACCATTTTATGCTCCTTCTTCTTCGAGAAGGTGCCTCGGCTACGTCCTAGAGTATCAGTCTCTATCAGTAGCCCCCGAGATCCTCGGATGGGTAGGTGGGCCGACTTGATGAAAGGCCTTGGAGGCGGGGACGTGCCAAGGACTGCTTTTGATGAAGAGTTCTTCTCCTGGTGGGAACAACAAATCATCGTTATGGATGACTATCCCTATGCTGGCATGGATTTTAGAGGAGATCCAAACTTGGTGCTGCCACCAAACGCAGCATGGGGAGAGATAGGTAACCATTTTTTAAGTTTTTATCAATTTTAAGATTTTTATTTTTAATGTTTTTTTTAAATGTGAAAATGAAATTAGAAATATTTTTGATGGGATTAAATTACTAACATAATGATCATGTTCTAGATGTAGGTTCGGTAAGACTAGATGGATTTCCGCAGCATAGGCGTCGTGGAAGAGGTGCTAAAGAGGTGGATGTTGAGACAGAGAGGGTCTTATATGCAGTCCAAAGAAACTTGGTGAGATTGACTCACCAAGTACCGATGTTGGTCGTAGAAGACCTAATTGAGGAGATGCAGCACCACATGGTAGGAGTACCATGAGACTGGGTTGGCATACTTCGGTGTGTAGCCAACGCAGTAGTCACCTTCTTAGCCACTCATCCTGAGTTGGGTCAATAGATATACTAGACATGATTATGGGCATTTAGTCCCGATTTTGTATATTATTTTTCAACACTTTATGTACACACAGGAAATTTTATGATACATCTGTATATCTATATATATACTGTTCCAAATTTTTTATGTTTGTTTTTAACTTGATGAATGATTGATATGCCAATTTAATGCCTGATTAATGATATAATCTGCTAATGAATTTTTAGATCGTGGAATGTGTAAATAAGTAATATAAACAAATGATCTTTGCAACACCCTCACACTAAGAAATTGGTGATATAAAGAAGGATCTCGAACCTGATAAATGTTATTTAATTGTGACACTACCAGTTGTGAGTCAAGATACACTACCAACGAATCAATTCCATAAGAAATAGCTTTGGATAGTAAATTAATAATGAAAGTATATTGGGTAATATTATTTGAATCAGAACCAATTCATACTCCCCTTGACACCATCAACTGACCAAATGGATAATAAATCACCCAAGCTATGGAAGCGAGATTCTGAGTGTGTCGACTAGCACCATTGGTGAATCCAAAATAGACCAAGTCATCCATCAACACCTGCCAAAGCAGATAAAAAAAGTTTTGATATCACAAAAACTCCCGATAAAATATATACAAAAATACAAAATATACAAAGAAGCCATTGCTTAGCCGTAACCTAAGCAAAGTACTTCTTGAGGTAGAGCCCATTTCAGGTTTCTACCAATTTGTTCCCTTCAAAATCAACTAATTCATAAGCCTCTTTATCTAAAAGTCGTTTCGCAATAAAGGGACCATACCACATAGACTTGAATTTGCCTGCCCCCAAGGTGTCTTTATCTTGGTCATAGACCAAGACAAGGTCATCTTCAGAAAAGACTCGAGGATGGATAGCTTTATCATACTGAATTCTAACCGTTTTCTTATGGGCCTCGTTTATTATGGCGACATCTTGACACTTCTCATCGAGATGTTCCAAATGAATGAGGTGCTATTCGAGACTAGAGGTCTCTGGAAGAAGCTCAACAGCTAGCTTAAGAGATGGAATTTCACATTCAATAGGAAAAATAGATTCTAGCCCGTAAACTAATTGAAAAGGTGTAAAACTGGTGGCAGTCTTTACTAAGGTTCGGTATGCCTAGAGAACCGGGTACAACATGATATGCCAATTGGAGTGATTTTTGTCAATTGTCCTTTGTAGGATCGTCTTGAGGGACTTATTCATAGCCTCGACCTACCCATTGGCCTGAGGATAATATGGAGATGAATTCTCCTGCTAGAAGCCCAATTTAAGAGTCAATTCGGTCATCAATTGGTTCTGGAAATGATTGCCATGATCAATGACAATATCTCTCGGGATACCAAAACGTGAAATAATTTGATTGAAGAGGAACAATGTTGTTGTTTCACTATCATTTTTATAAGCAAGCATGGCTTCAGCCCACTTTGTAAAGTAGTCTACAACCACTGTAATGTACTTGTGATTCGCTGCTAAAGGCAGATTACAAGTAGTAAAGTCAATACCCCACTTTGTAAAAGGACCGATAGTGACAACAGGAAAAAGAGGAGTAGGATGCCAACACATCTTCTGATTATAGACTTGACAAGGGTGGCAACATTTAACCGCTTCAATACAATCTTTGAAAATCGAAGGCCAAAAGTACCCAGCACATAAGATCTTTTGGGCCGTAGCATGCCCTGAAAGATGACCATGACAAGCTCCATTGTGGCAATCATTGAGTACAGACTCCACTTCCTCTAAAGTTAAACAATGTCTAAGGATTGAATCAACCCCTCGGCGATATAATGTATCACCTAGGATGACATAGTTCTTAGCAAGGTGACAAAATTTTTTATGTTCATCCTTGGAGGAAGCAGGAGGAAACTTCGAAGTCTGGAGACAGATGGTGATATCTCCATACCAAGGATCTTGTGAAGAGATGAGGAATAGATGTTCGTCTAGGAAACTTTCCTCATAAACAATATCTTCTTCACAAGGTAGCTCGGAAATTAATCCCAAAAACCAAAGACTTCTTACACTTGGCAGAAAAGAACTCGAGATCGAATTCTTGTAAAATAACAATCCATTGATTGTATTTTCCCCCAGTCACTCGCATACTGAGGACAAATTGGAAAGGATTGACCGCCACTAAGACGAACATTTTGTGTAGCAGAATACAATGACGGAGTCGCTGCACAGCATGGACAACTGCCAAGGCCAATTTCTCAACCAGAGAGTAGTGTAGTTCAAGGCCTACCAAGCCTCGACTCAAGTATTAAATCACATGCTTCGTGAGAGCATCATCTTCCTGAACTAGAACAATTCCTATAGTTGATTCTACGGCTGCAAGATATAAAAGGAAATCTCTACCATAATCCGGTGGACTCAAAAGTGGGGCAGAGATTAATGTTTGTTTCAAGGCATCAAAAGATCATTGAGCAAAGTCATCCCATAAAAATGGAACAACTTTCTTCAACAAACACATAAATCCTTTAGTTATCTCAGCATAATTTGCTATAAACCGTCTTAGAAAATCTTCCTTTCCTTGGAGACTTTGAAGTTGTCAAATGGAAAATGGGGGAGGCAACTGGATTATTCCCTCAACCTTGAAGGGATCAACTTAAATCCCTTCAGTTGACACAATGAACCCTAATAACCGACCAGATGTAACCGCAAAAATGCACTTGTTCGGATTCAACCAGATCTTGTAAAATCGACATCTCTAAAAAACTAACCGAAGGTGACTAGGATGATTGATTCTCTTTCAAGAACGAGCAGCTAAATCATCTAAGTATGCTTCGATGACATGCTTGATGTCATGGAAAGCATATGACATGGCCCTCTGGAACGTAGCTCCAACATTTTTAAGACCAAAAGGCATCTTTTTGTATGCAAAGGTACCCCAGGGACAAATGAAAGTTGTCTTATGCTGCTCTTCTGGACGAATAGATATTTGATTTTAATCGGAGAATCTGTCCATGAAAGAGAAAATCTCATTACCCGCACATTCATCAACTATCTGATCAATAAACAGTGTGGGGTAATTGTCTTTCGAACAAGCTTTGTTCAAATTCCTAAATTCAATGCACACTCAAATCATTCCTTGTTTTTTATCAACTGGGACTGGATTAGAAACCCAGTCTATTAGAGGAATGGGATATATAAAACCTACCTTGAGCAGCTTTTCTACTTTAGCTTTAATAGGTGTTGCTTTCCTAGGATTGATTGGCCGAAGCTTCTGATGAATCGGCTTAGTGTTTTCATACATCTTGATCTCATGCTGAACGATGGATGGATCAATACTAGGAATTTCTTCATAAGACCAAGCGAATACATCCCAAAACTCTTTAAAGAGGTCGGTGTAAACTTGAATCTCTTCAGGGGAACACTCAGCTCCAATGAAGACATTTTCTATCACATTAGGGTTCCTAGAGATGTTATTGGTACAGTTTTTGAAATAACCGACATATTACCTTCAGCACGTATGTGTGCTAGAGCCAAAGGATTTGAAGTCATACAAACATTGCTAGTAAGCAGAGTGGAGAACCTAGATTCGACTTCTTGTAATGGAGGAAGAAAATACGAATGATGATGTAAACCTTCCCATGGTCGATCTACACCCATCATTGCTTCTAATATTGTTTCCTCAGATGGTAAAACCGTATCCAAGCAATCCATAGCAGACGTAGAGTCAAGGGCCCAAGCTGGGGCCACATCACCATCTAACTCCTCCTCTGAAAAAGGAGTAGGATGGTTGTCTGTAGAGAATGATAAATTGATATCTAAGCTCTACTGTAGACATGGGGAATGCCATTCCACCAACCTACCCTTCATCTAATGTGGTTGTAGGCAAAGGTAAGGTCCAAGGGTTTGAAAAATAATGAGTTTGAAAGAACTCTTCTCGTGAAGACACTTTAGAGGATGAAATGGCATTCATTCTAGCTATAGGAGTGGGAAGATCACATATACCCATGAATGAAGAGTACATCCCAACTCCTAACTTATTGATAGGTTGGCGGGGTTATCGACTAATGGAACCGTAGAATCTGATGTTGCCCGATGATCACCTGGAGAATAATCCAATTGATCAACTTTAACAATTCTCCCCTCATGAGGGAAACAAAGGATGCAGAATAAAGATGACACTATGGCATCCATTTCATAAATCCAATTCCTCCCTAAGAGGAGATTGTCATCCAGGTTGGCATCAACGATTTCTACTTCAATATTAATGACCTTTCCTCCAACACATATAGGAAAGTTCGGGATAATCCCATGTGGCCTATGAGAATGTCTGTTAAAAGCTGTCAAGAGAGTGGGTGAAGGAATAGCTAAAGGAAATCCAATGGCCTTCCAACATGACATAGACATTATGCATGTGGAAGCTCCCTCATCTATAACTATTCGAAAAATATTAGTTTTTTGGTAAGTAGACTTTATTTGAAAAGCCATATGATGAGGAAGTCTCTTTTTGACATTGAGCATATCAAAAGTGAGCACTAAAGAATTTTTTGGATCAACTGCCCCGATCACTGAAAGCAAAGCACTTTGTTGAGCTGGACACGACTGGAGTACCTCTAAAGCAAACATAGTGCAAGGACTATGAGCCAGAACAATGGAGTAGTTTTGGGATGCCCTAGCATTAGGATTGACAGTCGCGCATTTGGTGGAACCTTTCGGTATCTGAGGTATAGACTCGACTAAGGGTCACTCAATATGAAGTGGATCCATAGTTCCGGTAACAGATTTATCCTTGGATATTTCTACTTCACCATAATCACATGACTTTGCAGCCACATTGACATGAGAACTCATTATGAAAACATTTGAGGAATTATCCCCCTCCTGGTTGCCCCTTGCAGAGGTACCAGGGTTTGAGTTCGTGGCAGCAAGCAACTTCTGCCCTAGGGGGAAAGGGTTAGTTAAGATAGCTTGGGAGCTAGAAGACCCTTGCTGCACTAACAAGTGCTAAGAATCTTGAATTTTTGGGCAGAGATGAGTTAAATGATCTCCACAACACAACTTGCATGGAAATTTAACTTTCTTCTTAGACTCTTTTCTACCCTCATCGGCACCATTGACGGGCTTATTTGCATTATCCTTCCCTTCCTGATTCTTCTTTTTACCTTGTACCTTCTTCTTCCCATTGGATTGTTGATTTCCTTTGGGGTTAGAGGCTTGGACGACATTTATAGAAGAAGGCTGGGAAGGTGAAGTAGTGGATGGTGTAGCCTGTTTGGAAGAAGCAGTTTGTAGAGACAACTGCTACAATTGGTTCAAGAGGTTCACCGTATTGGTATCAACTGATCCAACTATACCATCAGTGTGAGGGCTTGGCTTCGGTTTAGCTACATCAATAATGGATCTAGGAGCATTAGGTAAGATTTTCTGAAGAGCCCCAGACTGAGAATATATCAGTTTTAATTGCTGGGCGCAAAAGATAGTTTGCTCTTTCGAATAGACGTCGGACATAGAAACATCCTTGGAGATATCGGGTTGTAATGATTTTAAAAACCATTCGAGACGAAATTCAGGTGGAATTTTAGCTTTGATGAGCCTCTTTCTCCGTCTCCTTTCCTGGATATGATCTGAAATGTGAGTAGCCATGTCTTGATGAAAATTGGTCAGGAGTTGAGTTCTGACTTCGTAACGAACAGGCAACTAAAAATGGTTTAAGAAAATGTTAGACAAATTGGTGAAAGAAGTAAAGGTGCTCCCTGGCAACTCTATATACCACTGAGCCTCATTCCCTATTAAGGTGCACTGAAATAACCTCAACCTGGTTGAATCATCGATCAGGGAGTTTGATGAGAACCATAAATGGAATGTGGTGACATGGTCGCCTGGGTCTTCACCATTCTTCCCTTCAAACTTTAGAATATCCAATGGAAGTTTGGTTGGGACTGGAGGCCAAGCTGGATTGTATCTAAATGGATCGTTTGTAAACTTAGTCAAGTTTGGCAGATTAAGCATGGCCATAAACGGAAGTCGTGGAGGACCTTGGGGATTCCACCCAAAAGGGGTGGGGTTCCCAAAAGTCTGAAAAGAATGACCTAGGTTTTGAAAGGCACCAGGTTGCCTGAAGTAATTGGTAGAACCTACTGGACCAAAAGGTAACCCTTGTTGTCCAACAAAACTCGGAGTTTGACTAACTCCAGCCATAAATCCTCCGTAACCAGTAAAGTTCCCCCCTAACAATGTATTGTAAGGAGCTGATAGCCCTTGGTAAGGGTTCCAAGTGTTAGATAAGGGTGGAAAAATTTGAAATGAATTGACTGAGTATGACACATTCCCTTGTTGGCCAAAAAATGAATTTCGAGCTCCTATCCCACTAACTGCAGGGTTTGTCCAACTCTGAAAGGGATTTCTACCTTGACTTGTGAAAGGAAAAGGCATAGACTTGATTGTCGGATTGAAATGCGGTATATGACCACTTCCGAATGGGAAACCCTGAAAAGAAGCCAATCCACTCATCATGGACGTGGAGGTGGTTGATGGTACATTCAATGGAATTGAAGGAATACCTTGAGAGGGCATTCCAAAAGGGAAAAATCCAAAGCTGGATGCATTAGCTTGGGAACTTCCACTCATCGATGGAATGGAAGTAGACCCAAATAAGGATGTGCTGGCAGTAGACCCAAATAAGGATGTAGAAGGGATGGAAATAGTTCCTTCCCCTTGCACAGATATGGAAGTTTGCATACTCGTAGCACTCGTGGTGGATGCCATGCTTCTAGCAGTGGTCATCGAAGGGATAAATGTGTGTGGACCTAGGATTGAAGGTCTGTGAGTTGGAGTTTCAACGTATAACAGTATGTCTGGATGATTAGGAGGGAGAGGAGAATTCGGAGCCACAATCGACTCTAAAATCTCTTTCACTTCAATACTATCTTCCGACTAGAAGAGTTCTCGAGAAAGAACTGGCATGTTCCTCTCTAACTCTGTAGTAGTACTAGGTCTATCTTGTGAACTAATGCCCCCAAGTGGAGGATCAATATCTAATGTGCCTGCTGCCACTGGTTGATAACCACTCGTACAATCGCTCCTACACCTTCTAGGAGAAGGCTCTGGAATCACAGGTGAAACCCCACAAAGTCTATGTGACCGTTGAGGTGGCCGGTCAGCCACTTTGAATTATTTTTATAAGATCTACTTAATGACTCAAGAAAATTGAAAGCTATACTGACTAGGAGCATAGAACACAGACTAAAAATGTCCCTAAAGAAATCTGCAATCAAGCAACTTCCAAGTATTTCCGTTCCTGGTGATTAGGACCGGACACCAAAATAAAAGGAAGTAAATAATAAGGGCCTTCCGAAAATAGACTAGGGTAAATAAGCCCTAGGTCTATTAGAGAAAGTATCAGAGGTAGTTATGCTGACCTCGAGACAACAGCCTTTGTCGGTGCAAGCCCCCAAGATTCGCAAGGGTGCCCTCCAGAAGTATTGTTGAACGTGATGCAACGTCGACCTCAGGTGCCATGGGATTCCCCTCCGTAGCCACTTGTGTAGATCCCTAGGATTGGCAACTAAAGACACAAACTCGTATTAGAAGCCAGGCGGAACAGTCGTGGGGTAAGATCTGACAAGTAAGAGAGGGGGTATCTCTCATCCTTATCTTCACAAACCCTCGTGCTTAACTCCCAGTCACGGAGCTTTCCCGGTCTCCCTAATGCTATTGGATTTCACTCTTTAATCAGACTTCTATGTTTTACAATTTAAGGTGGCCTTGGAGAGTTTACTCTCCTCTCACCTAATCCAAGGCCCTAAATAAACCTAAAACTTGTTGGTGTATTCTGATGACAATACAAAAAGTTCTAGTTTATTTTATTAAGCGCTTGATTTTAAGTGGATGTTCTTTTAAGTCAAAGGGATAATATGGAAATGAAACTGATGGTGTTTTTATGACGCAAAAGAAATTAACGAAAAACTAACTTATATGAAATTCACTTGTTTGTTCTTCGATGAAAAACAACTTCTACTTGGGTTCTAAGAAACTTCTATAAAGAATTTTTTTTCCTTTTCTTTTCTTATAACAGACTTCACACTCACAAAAACTAAAAAGACTATTGATGCTTTAATGATGCAAAACTACCCTAATGCAAGGTGTACGTGATAATGCAAAATTCTAGATTACTATAAAAAGAAATGAAAGAATTGTTTATAAGCCAACCTAAGTGTTTCAAGAGAATATGAATTTTGAATACAAGATCTTCCCCAAACAAGAAGGACTAATAAAAATGTTTACAAATCACTCTCAAAAACCAAAAGAAACCAAAAGCAAACTTGGCAAAAGAAAGCAAAAAACAATGTTTTTTAAGAACTTTTCTTTTTCAAGAAACATTGAAAACAACTTTTCAAAAGCACTCAAAACGCCACTAAAGATTCAAAGACTGAAAGTAAATCACAAGGAAACTTTGTAAGTTATCAATTCAACACGAATGAAAACTTGAAAAAAAAAGGGCTTCAACTTGCACTAAACGATCCAAAAGTAGCAAAAGAGCTTTGAGAAACTGACCAAGAAGTCAGGAAAGAAACACTTTCAAACTCACCAAAAAGAAACTTTCAAAAAGCAAGAAAAGGTGTAAGGCCACGAAATGACGGAAAGCAAAGCGAGTAGATAAATAATCAAGTTTGACACAAAGATCGAAAACAATCTGCTATTCCAGAAGACCAGAACAATCAAGAACCTCGATAAGAAGCCTTTTGTGTTCCTACACAAATCATAAAATTCACTCAAAAGTAATCCTAGGCCCAAAACTTTTCAAAGCAGGAGAAAATTCAAAACAGTAAGCTCACTGAATAATTAAAATCTAAAGATAGAAACTGACCACTCAGAAACCAAATAGACCAAGAAACAAATCTTTCTAGGCAGAAAGATTAGAAAAAAGCATGCAAAAAATGGTATACGCGACTGTGTCCCAGCACAGGTGCATGTACACGTGCTTCTGACAAAAGAAACTCTGACTTTAGGTCTGAGTTCCTACAGGAGCAGGCAATACTAACACAATAAGAAAACCAAGAACTGAGCCCTGATTGACACTGAACAACCCAAACTAGGAATAACAAGATTGTTATCCCCAGTGGAGTCACCAATTCTGTGACGGGAATAAGTCCCCTAGGGCTTTGGGTCAGAACCCCAACAGAGAAAGAATAATCTACAGCAAGAAACACGCATATAACTCAAGAAATATGATTATATAATCAAACTATGCAAGGACAAACATACCCAAATGTCCTTTGTTTGGGTAGTTCCAGACAGGGTTCAAACCCTCTGCAACTCCTGATGATATTCGAATCTGCAAATCAACCAATTCGAATACACATAGCAACATATAGATAAAGCATTTTAATGAAATCAACTTTATATCATATAAGTAAATGGTTAGTTATACATCAAAATAATCATTCATACATGAATTATAACAATAACATCTAATGCATAAACAAAGTCGATCTCAGGAACAAGACAACATTTCTTTTTATTGTAGAAAACTATAATAAACATGGAAAGAGTTCACCTGAGACTTCCTCTTCCGGCTGTAAGCGGAACCGTCCTTCAGGTCTATCCAGTCCCAATTTTCAACAACCTCCTTCCATAACCAATACCATGATATCTCAAACAAGTGGGATAATATCAACGCTCAAGGAAACAAGGGTTTCTTGAACTTGGGGAAGTGCTTGGAGAACAGGGATACTTCAGACTTGATCAGGGGATAATCTTAATATAGTAATTCTATCTCTTCTCTCCTCCTTAAGACCTTCCCATAGAAGTCTTTTTATACTTCTCCCAATTAGTTTTTTAGTTGGGGAAATAGTTGGGCCATGGGCACTAGGAGGTAATCAACAGGTAAAACCCGTGAACTCCACCCATAGTTAAGGAAATTTAATTTTTTAAAGTGTTTTAACACTTATATGTGGGTTGGGTATTGACTAACCCACGTGTACACGCTTTTATCACAGGGAAAAGTAGCGTACAGGGAGTAAAACACTCTTTTTAAAATATTTGGACCAAGTCTAGAAGGAGGGGTTTCCCTAGGCCATAAACCAAGCATCACAAATACCAAGGGTGATATTTGGAGCTATAACAGAGGTGTAGGTGACAGAAGGGTGGACTGGAAGTTTTGACAGCTTCAACAGGTTGACGGTTGGACATAGGTTGACAGTAGCACGTACTATGTCGATTGCATGGAGGTCTGAGCATATTTTTTACGATAAAACAAAAAACAATGAGTTTTTTAGTTTTATTGCTAAAGTCAACTATTTGGTGGGTACACGAGAAAAGGTAGAATTGGATTTTAGCGGGAGACAAGATATTTTTGTCGTCTAGCAGGAGGAGGTAAGCGAGTCTGATCGCATCGCTTTTGGGATAGAGTGGTTTTTGGGGAGGTCGCCCGATGCCATTCATCGGGTGCCATGTAGTAGCGGGGCAAAAATTGAAACCACCCATATCGGGCGTGTAAAGGTTGGCCTGCGGAGGCCACCCGATATGATCGTCAACCGTCAGATCAAATGGGGGTAGAGCGCACGGTGATCGGGGCAGGGTTTTGTCACGAGGTTTAATGGAGGGGCCTGACGGATTTTAAACAACATCGGGTTTATTAAATGAAGGTTTAAAGGTGGATTAAGGGCATCGGGGGCGATTTCATTAGCGGAGGTCGATTATTAATTAACCGCAGATCCGTTAATTAATTCGTTCATCGGGTTGAGGGTTCTTATCAAGTTTATGTTTCAAACTTTTGGGGAGGGATACTAATACAAGGATTTATTTTATAACTATAGGGGAAGGGTTTATTACTTTTTGGGATCTAATACACATAGAGTTGGAAATTAATATGAAAAATGAAAGTGCTAAGTGTGATGTTTTGTGATTTTATTATTGTCATAACGCATTATGCTTAGGCTTGAAGTGTTTTTCGGTTTTTTAAGAAAACGGGTTTTTTCATGGGGGGTGATCACTTTTTTTAAGGCTTTATCCTTAGGAAAAAGGGGTTTATTAGGGGAAAGTGAGTTTCCCTAGGAAATTGATGTTTTTCATAAGGGAAAAAAATTATTTGGGAATATGAGTGAATTTGAAGGGGGTGAATGTTTATGAGGAGACTTTTAGTACTTAGGACCTATAAGTCATTGGGCCGAGGGTCTGGTCCCTCCAGAAGTCACAGAAATTCTCTGAGCCTCTTTAACTTAAGATTTTAGGTACTTTAAGACTTTCCTTGGAAATTAGTTAAGTGTAAGGTGTAATGAGTGAGGGAGGTTAATCAATTGACATTGTGAACTTTGATACATGCTCAATTTTAATCCATACTTAGAAATTTGATGATGAAGGTAAATAATATGATCTTTATCTAAACAATCATCACAATTCTGCAACCATTCTTCTACTTACCCACCTACTCATCCTACCATTTTTACTTCTCTTTATTAGGGTGCACTTAAGCTTGCAAACCCTTATCAAAACATTTTCTTTTCTTTCAAAAGAGTAATCTATCTAAGTCTAACCTTATTACATCCAAGGGCTCAGATTAAACAATTGAGCTCTTTTTATTTGCTCTACCTAATCTAACTATTTGCCAAGATTAAATAGTCAAATTTAAACATTTTGACTATCCATGGATTGTGGCAAAGGTAACAAGATGCACACAATCTTTATTCTATGTTAAAAGTAACAAGGAGTGGCATTTTAAATTTCACACTTTCATGGTCTTTTTGGTTTTCTTGGGGTTCATTTTTTCATCTTTTTTGACCCTTTTGCATTCTTTCTGTCCTTTGATTTTTCTTTTAAGACATACCCTCTTTACATTTTTTAAATTTTTTTGATTTTTTGAATACGGGAAACATTTGCAGAAAGCAAAAGTATGTACATATTACAGATTTGATCGTAGACATTAAAAATTATGATTCCTATTGGTATAGGAACCTAACAATTCCAATAGTGCGAACGACACTCCATTCCGAATCCGGATGAAGAAGATAGAGGCAGTTAAAGTTGGGTTGACTTTTGATGACTAGGAAGATTTAACGAGGACACAATTTGCACTTTTCTGGCAAGCAGAATCCAGCCAACTCTGGCCAGATTCCAGGCAAAATCGTGGCCTAGTTAAAAAGACACCGTCGGCTTAAAAATAGAATTTTAAAAAATGGCCCATTTTGTTATTATAACGAAAAAAAAAAGTGGCCCCAACCCTACATAACTACAATTTTAAATATGGAAGGTTGGGCCATGAACCCTAACCCCTCCCCACAGCCCACAAAATGCAGCATTAAAACACGGGGTGGGCGGCCATGACCCTACCAACCCACAACCATCATAATGACACCACATGAAGAATGTGGCCATCAAAGGTGGGCCGGCCCTTGGGGCATGGACTTGACCTTCCATCCACTGGCCATTAATAAAGAAAATAGTGCGCAAGGAGAGGGACAGGTGAGGTGGGCGAGCTGCCCAAAGGGGGCCCCAGCCCAACCTCCCTTCCCACTTAATATTTTGTTACATAAAAAAAGGGAGGAGGTAGGGTTTGACTGCCCAACCTCCTCCCCAATATGTGGATCTCAAACCAACTCAGCCAACGGATTTCTTGTGAAATCCATCAACACATTTTCTATTTAACACACAATTTATTAGTGCACCCAAGGGTAGAGGAGGCAGTGCACATAGTTCGAGGCAGAATTTTGCAAGAGGGCCAAATTTTCACTTTGTGAGAATTTGACAAATTTTATATGGTTTGAGTACTTCTCGATGCCATGAACGTAATGGCACTGTCTGTTTCTCCATCAGAGTTCTACATTTTTCGACCATTTTTCACTATGGAGGTATAAAACTCTGTTTTGTAACTGATGATTGTACTCTTATTTCTCATGCCACTTAATGAATGAAGGCCTCCCCATTGATCGAGCAGGGCCCACCCAGAGATGTAGTCCAAGTTGGACGAACTCTGTTATCAAGTCTTGTTGTCTTCTTTCATGCTTTATGTGTTTCTCCTCTTCTCTCATGTGCACATTATGTTTTCTATGTTACGCTACAATTTATGCATGTAATTCTTTAACACATCTATAAGCAAAAGATTTTGGATCACATGTGGATTCTCAGCAATCACACGAAGAAACAACAACACTGATTTGTGCTTTAAACTGTATGTTAATTTTTAATAATATGTCGACCTTGTTTCATTATCCTGCTCTCGTAAGTGTAAAAAAAATAACATGTGCGCAGACCTTTAAAAGGAGAAATTTCAAATAGACTCTTTTGAAATTCCTTTGAAAAGAGAATTATTCTTAACTCTATGATTTTGTAGGCAAAGCAGATACCAACAACTTTATTTTTAAAAAATTCACTTGCCACAAATCGAAATCATTCCATTCAATGAAATTGTAGGGTTCGGCAATCGAAACTAGCACAAGAATTCATCAATTATAACAAAAGAATCTGAATAAACTGAATGAATCCATGAAGACAGGCCATGAAAACCACCATTCTCTCAGAGTCAATCTCGACAACAAAAATATACACTGTTATCTCTGGATCTACGTAGTGATGCAAATGGCTCTATTCTTTAACACGCAAAAAATACAAATTGGCATACCTTCTGTATATAAGTTTGGAAACACTACATTCAATGAAATTTCAAAGCTTCAAACAATGCTTAATCAACAGTCAATGGTTTCTTCAATCAACTCAGTTCTAATGGAAATCTAACTCAAACTCACATCAAGCACCTGTTTACATCTGCATTGCCTGAGAGCTACAGTTTGTGTGAGACAGCGGCTGTTTGCAAGAAGGCACACACCCAACTTCTTTGTAAAAAATAACTCTGCTGGTTTATGGCTCAATTCAACCTGTTGTCTCTTCAAACCACAAAGTGAAGGGGATGCATAGGTAGAAAATGCAGAAAAATGAATCGACGCTGCACATAAAACTTTGTTTGAAACAGTCACTTTGAAATCACCCCCTTATCACTCCTTTTTATTTTTACTTTTAGGTCCACATTTTTTGATTCACTCCTTTTCTTTTTTGTTTTTCTTATAAAGTGAATTAATAATATAAGATCATATGTTGACTATTCAAATTCGAGGCCCCGTTTTCTAAACAAAGAGCACTGAAAATCTAACAGATGTGGAATTGATGGAGAAGAACTGAAAAATTCCTTAATGCCTAATCAATTTTACCTTCATTAATCTATTTTGTTACACCACTATTAATAGAGGAAGGATCAGTCGTTGGCAATTAAGTTTAGGCCGTGACTCCTCCAACAATTCTTCAAGATATTTAGATTCAATAACACGTGTAATAGGATGTTACATACCTTTGTTTACTTGATCGAAGATCATGCTTCAACAACCAGAATACCCTTGACAAATGTGGTACTTCAAATGCTCCAGTTACCAACACACCCACTGAGGAATCAAAGACAGACCCATTATGCACAATGCGTCGACTAAGAATCTTCTGCAAGATCCCCCATTCAAAGTTATAGATCGCCACAAAAATAGTGGCTCATTAATCAACAGGCAAATGAACTACCCGCTCTAATACCACTGTAAGACACACAAGACCTGAAACCAAATAAACATTATATTAAATGATCTCAAAGAACTATGCACATGTTGTAAATGTAAATACATATAGGAAACAATTCAATTAGTTCATGGGAGTTATTGGACACACATAACTACCCAAACTAACACAAGGTTAATCCCGAGGATTAGTTATATCACAATCAAGAATTATTTAATCTAATTTTTTTTTGAGTTTCATGCATTAGGTATCTCTCAATTTCTTGCAACGTTCCACACTAACACTTGAATCCACTGTATATATGGTTTATGTGAAAGAGGCTCTCTTAATTTCTATTTATGGAAATTATAAAAAAAGACTCCCCCATGGCAATTCATCAACATTATGTATCCATATATCTTTATTACTTGTAATGTTTGTCCTTTAGTTGAAACATTACACAAATCATCATATGGTATGTAATGACTTCATGTTCTTTCATACTTTCTTTTTCTTTAATTACATTGCTATCTCTTTGACAAATTATGTAGATCTTTTATTATATATAAATTTATTAGCACAATTACATTAGTAATCATCAAGTTAGCGACATGAACAACCACGTATTTAAGTCAAGTAAGTGATGTAACCAGTTAATTCCAACATAATTATATGTGATGAATGACGTGTTTCAAAACTCTGGTTGATATACATCCAAACTCATCATTCTCATACTCTTAATTGTTGAGAGTATTATCTCACTATTTTAGTTTGTCTATTAAGTAGCACGTGTCAATCCAGGTGTTATGGTGAGAAAATGAACAAACTCAGAAGACAAAACACCATATTTATATAGATGAGTCCTAGGTCATTTCCAAGGTCATCATTTATATAGATAAGAGGCATTGCCAATATTTAGAGAGGCCATCAAAATTGTAAAAAGGTAGTATCCCATCCCTTTATTCCTAAGTGTAGTCATTTATCTTTCTTCCTCCTTTCTTATTGGGTTCCCTTTTCTTAATCATTTCATTTTCCTTTTTTTTTTCTTCTAGCCTTAATCTTTATATTCATAATAGATTTAAAAAATCTCTTTATATTCATAATCGATTTAAATAATCTCTTCACTTTTTTAATATGTTACTAATTTTATGCCTCTTTTAATTTATTAGGTAAA
>APFE030663911.1:0-16415 GCA_000404065.3 Pinus taeda
ACATCCGCCGAGCTAGGCTCATAGGCCTACATATTTTCAACAAATTTTTCATCTCTTCTAATGATAACATTCTTGGACTTAAGTGGAATAAGTCTATATCCTTTGACATCTTCAAAATATCCTACAAAAGAACATTTTTCACTCTTAGGTTCTAAAGCTTATGTTTCTCATCTGGAATATGGGCCCATGCTTCACTTCCAAAAACATGAAAGTGACTTACATTTGGTTTAATTAAGCTCCATGCTTCTTCTGGAGTGATATTCTTTAAAACCTTAGTAGGAGTGCAATTTACTATGTAATTTGCACAGTTAATTGCTTCTCCCCAAAAATTAAGACTAATTAATTTAGATTGAAGCATGCAATTAGCCATTTCCTTTAAGGTGTGATTCTTCCTTTCATCTACGCCATTTTTTTGTGGAGTATATGGAATAGTATGTTTCATTCTCCACCATTATCATATCTTAGCTTAAGAATTTGATGTCCAGGTTGTTTCTCATCATAGGCCTTAAAGGCCAAGAACATGTTAAATACTTCACTCTTGAGTTTTAAGAAGTATACCCAAGTGCATCTGTAGAAATCATCAATGAAAGTTAAGAAATAATTGTAGTCAGAGAATGAAACAAATGGAAGTGGACCACATAAATCACTATGCACGAGCTATAAAGGGGTTGAGGCATGCCAAGTCCTGATCTTTTTCGAGTACACATTGAGAACAAACACCATCTCTCCAAGATACCATAGGAAGACCAGTCACCATATTTTATTTACATAGATTGTGAAGGGACTAAAAGTTTAAGTGACCAAATCGCTCATGCCAAAGTTTGCTCACTTCATCATTATGAGCAAAAAATATCGAGTGAAGAGTTGATGATCCAAAGTTTTTAAACTTATACAACCTTGTAGAATCATCAACAATGCCAATAGCTAAAATATGTCTAAGATCTCTTAGGTCCTTCATTACAACATCATGAGGTGAGAATTCAATGATTTTACCTTCACCTGAATGAGTTATCTGATATATAGATAGAAGGTTGCAGGATAAGGTTGGAACACATAATACATCATTAAATTGACGATTGTCTAGATGAATAGATCCAATCCCTAGAAGACTAAGAGATTTATCATCACCAACATATATATTTTTGGTGTTACTATCATTTAAAGAAGAAAATATGGCTTTGTTTTTGGCCATGTGATAATAAGCTCCAGAATCAATGAGCCACTCATGAAAATGAGAAGAAGGAGATACATTTAGTGCATAACCAGACCGTGATGCTTGACAACCACATGCAAAAAGTGAAATTCCTGAAGATTAAGTTGAAGTTGAAGAGTGTTCCAAATGGATGTTATGCTTCATCATTGTTGCTTCCAAGGCTTCCATCTTCTTAAAGTATTTGGATTCTAAGTGACCATCTCGATTACAAAAGTTGCAATGTCTATCAGTCTTCTTCCCTTTGTTTTTTATTTGCCTTATCATTTTGTTGAATTGATTTTTCATTTTGAGACTGAAATTGCTTAGGAATCTTGTTTGGTTTAGGACCATTCCTTTTAGGATACTACTTCTTAGGATTCTTTGAATTTGGTTCACATTGGGTGGCTAAGGCTTTCTTAGAAGAGTTTCCAAGATTAAGAAGACCAAGATGTAAGATTTTTTCTTGTTATCTTATTAAATAATCATGAAAGGCATCAAAATAGGGGGACTTGTAGTCTTGTCCTTGAGAAATAAAGGCTTCCCTAGTAGAATGGAAGGTGGAAACAAACACGGAGTAGGTTGGTCCCAAGTTAGTAAGAATGGAATAGATAAGGCTACCATCTTCTTTCTTAACCTTAACACCTTCCAAGAGAAGTCTACGGGTCTTGAACTTAGACAAAAAATCTTCAATGGAATAAAAATTATCGGGATCCAACGTACGCAACTCATTTTCGAGTTGATGGGCTCTAATTTCATTTTTAATTCCAAAATCTTTAGTGAACTGGTTTATTGCTTCATTAGAGGTATCAAGTTATGTGATATTGAATCTAAGTTCTGGAGAAATAGATATCCCTATCAACCCACATGCTTGATCTTGCTTATTTTCCCATTTTGTTGCCTTATCTTCATCTTTACGTTTAGTTTCTTGGCGTGAGGCTATTCTGTAAAGACTTTTACTTCTAAGTAAATCCAAAACGTAGGACCACCATTGGAAGTAGTTGGTGTTGTCAAGAATAACTTGGCATGCACTTTCCATTTTAACATAAACTGAAGCTGTAAATGCTGAAACTAAGAGTTCCAATGGAAATATCTCGAAAA
Source organism: Pinus taeda (assembly GCA_000404065.3). NCBI lineage: Eukaryota > Viridiplantae > Streptophyta > Pinopsida > Pinales > Pinaceae > Pinus > Pinus taeda. Next base: position 2,291 of record APFE030663911.1, read on the forward strand.
GTTAAGCCGATTAAACAAAAATGGCTCTAAAAATGTCTTTCGGATGAAGAAGTTATGGCTTTTTGAAGAAAAGTTGTTGAAGATGTCGACGAAGTGCGTAAATGTGCGAAGTGAATGATAATGTTATATTTAAAAAAAAAAAATCCCCCTTCTTTCCAAACTTAATCTAGTTAGCTCACCTAAAAAAAAATTATGTGGCCACTTTTATAAATAAGTGAAAGTCACTTTTGCAATGGTACTTTATGAGCTACCCACTAAATTGTAACTTAATAAAAGATAAAGAAACTTTAGAATTATAAGTGATTCACTTTTTATATTGGGTGAGAACACTTTTAGTAAAGTAATTTTAAAACATAAGTTATATGTGTTTTTTGAAAAAGTAACTGAACAAAAAGAGAGATTTGAACTCAAGACCTCTATTCTCATAGAGTAACTTTGGACCAAGTGAGCTAGTTTGAAAGGTTAGTAATTCTTGAAAAAGAGGAAGGGATTTTTTTATTATTTTTTTTAGTCACTGAAGCTTTGGGGTGCATGCTTACTTGAAACAGCCTTTTTTTCCTACAAAAAAAAACCACGCAACCCAACATGGACATACATAAAAAACCAAACCTTATGGCTTGAAGTTAGCTTTGTCGGAAACTAAATGTTTTCCCCAATGTCTCTGATTTTCCGAGATCACACTAAGATGCGGTGGAAAAGAGCATACGCATGAGAAAAATCATTCATTTTTCTTTCTGATTTTCCCAGATCGCACAGAGTCACGAGGCAAAGGGCATACACAGAAATGAAATATATAGATCCAGTAATAAAAAACAGAGAGATAAATCAATTGAAATAAACAAAGAGATAAATAACTAAAACTGCAAATAAAGGTTGTATACCTCCAGATTTTAAAAATGACGTAGCTAGGGCTACCGGAAACCTTTTTGCGTGAAATGAAAGGGGCTCCTCACTAGAAGAGATGCTCTTAACACAATAGAACATTCATCTCGGTCCAAAAGAAGTCAAAAACAATAGATCTAGGAAACGACAGTCGAATGTAGTTGTATTGGCTTCCGATTTGGATCACCAATGGATGTCGCCCTCAAATAGATCTGATACCATGTAGGAATTTGCAGGGTAAGTTCCTCAGATAGAACACCAAAGGGCACCACTTATAAAGAGATCACAGATCAATACACCAGTATTCTTGACATGGTTAAAACCCTCAAAGAGGGAAATAGTCCACAACATGAGCCAACATGACCACTTCAGGCAGTTTATTAATAAAAGAAGGAAAATTTACATAACCTTCTCTCATGAATGGTAACACTACAAATAAACCTCCATGCTATTTAAATAGAGATCATGGACCAATCGAGTGTTAAGCCATGGATCAAGTGTCGGTAATGCTGAGGAGAGAATGAATTGTCGGATCACTTAATGTCTAGAACATATCATTACTGTCGTAATATAAGTTACAAAAGTACACAGTAAAGAAACAACTTTACCTAACTCTACACTAGACTAAGTTATACTTAACTATTTCATACATGTTGGAATATCCTAACAGTCCATCCTTCTAAGATAATCATCTATTGGAATACCTGCATTTTGCCCTACAATGCCCATTTTCCTTTATGAATATTGCCAAAATTAGAGTGATTCAAATATTTTATCATTTTATTGAGGTCCTTCAACTTCAACTAGAAAGTTTCCATATGGCTTCGCCCTGATACCATGATGTCCTTCCATCATTCCTATAACATTATTATGAAATCAAGGCTTTCGAGCCAGAATGCCTCAAAGCGGAAGCACTTGTTCCTTAGGGCCATTCTCAGGTCTATTTCCAAACAAATGGGCCAATGATCTAAACCCAAACAATGGATAATAGAAGATTGAAGATAGAGATCTTGTTAGATAATATCATCTAAGATGAGGAAGCGATCCAAATGCAACTCTATCTAGTGCTTACCTCCTCGATTATTTTTCTAAGTGAAAAACCATTAATGATGTCTATACCTTCAACTTTTAGATCTTCAATAGTTTCCTGAAAAGAATTAGAAATAGGATCAATTTGGAAGACTCCTTTATTTTCTCCCAAGTCCTTAATTATGTTAAACTCTCCTGCAAGGATCCAACTTCCCCCACCCAATATTTCTCTTAAATTCTATAAACTACTAAGGAAGCTTGGCTTTTCCCCCGGGAGAGTCAGGTCATAAAGCCTTCTTAACCAGACCTTCACAAAGGAGACTATACATTTGAATTGTCTTGAAAGAGAGTTGGGGAAGGCAACCCAAGACCCAAAGAAGATAGATCTGATGTCCTAGATGGTCCCTAAATCTTCACACTACCCTTGGCATCCAACGACATACATTCTACCGATGGCTAGCTTCTTCTGCGTCACCTTGGTTTCTTGTAATACAATGATATCTGATTTTTCTTTCTAAATCCTATCTCATAAGTACCTCAACTTACGTTTCTAGTTGATGCCCCTTATATTCCAAGAGACGTTTCTAGTTGATGCTACCAGTAATTGTTCCTTCTCTGGATTATAGCATGGTTCCCGATTTTTAATGAATAGCCCCACACTATTCATAAAGTATGGCCCATTCTTCAAAAATTTCCTCCCATATTCCAGCTCTACAAAGTTGATAGTGAAAAATTCTTTTGCTCTTAAGTGAAGATCAATTGGAGCTCTTGGCTCCCATTTTAGCTAGATCCATCTTAGGATATCTCACTCCTTAGGGCAAATACCCATGAATTTGCAGATTATCGCATGATATTTCATGTACTGCTAGGGTTATTCCATCTGATAATGTGGGATCACCACATGGGGGTTTTTAGTTGTCCTTGGGAGGCAATGACCCCTTATCATGGAATGTCATTGAGCTCTCAATGCTGACGATTTCGTTTTCTTTCCTTTTTGTTTCCATGTTCGACCAGACTGGCCAAGAGCAGTATGGTGATCTATAGTAACAATATTATTGAAGGAAGGGGTTATCCCCCTCCCCTAAGGGTAATTGACATGTGCCCAATCAACCCACAACCAACTCAAGGAAAACTACAACTTTCGAAAGTTGAAATAAAACTCATCATGTAGTAAGGATTCAAAATTGGCCTTGAAACCCTAAAACTATAGAAACCCTATCAGAGCTTCCATCTATCGAAAGTGACCATGGTTTAAGTATGGTTAATGATGATGGATTATGATTTAATATGGTTTGATTATGACTGACCATCATTGGACCATGGTTTTCCAATGATCAATCATTGTACAATATGATTAAATATAGTTGACCATGGTTTTAATACAATTATACTATCACTAGCCATATTTTGATTATGGTTTGTCTATAGTTGACCATGATTTGACTATGATTTATTTATAGTTGACCATGGTTTTAATACAGTTATACTATCACTGGCCATATTTTTACTATGGTTTGTCTATAGTTGACCATGATTTGACTATGATTTATTTATAGTTGACCATGATTTAACTATGGTTCTCATTGCTATGGCGGTTTTTGATGGTTAACCATGATTCGGCCATAGTTAGTCTTGACCATGCACTATAAACCTCCATTATCAATCATGGCCATCCACTATAGTTCATTATAGGTCAATAATAGATATACCATGATCATTGTAGTAAGTATAGCTTACCATGGTAGTCATCTTGATTAATGTTGACTATGGTGCTCTCTTAACTATAGCTCACAATGTCAACCATAGTTCACATGTGTTAATATAAATTAATTCATAATTAACATATTATAAATGTGTAGATTAGTATATTATTAATGTGTCATTAATTTTATATTAAACTCTTATTAATATTATTGAAATATTATAGTAATATTATTAATCCTTATATTAATTTGTTAATAATCATTTTATATATGCCCTTTAATACTATCCTTATGCCATTGATTTAAATACTAATAGTAGGTTAAATATTTATTATTTATTATAATAATTTAAACACTATATGTTTAAAAAAATTATTATTATATTTTAATATTATATAAACCCAATATTAAAAATCAAATATAGTTCAATTAGTCCCTGAATTAAAATTCGAATTTAGTCTCGCTAGTTGTTTGAAAAATAATTAATTAATTCATCCTAAGTTAATTAGTTGGAGAAAATCAAACATGAAGTCTCTGAGAAGACATGCAACAATTATACCTTTGATTGAGGAAGTTATCCCTTAATTAAGGAGATAAGAATGAGTTGTATTTGAGTTTAATTAGTTAGCTCAGTTAACTGAGTTAAGTCCAATTAGATTAGTTCAAAACAGCTTAGTTTATGGAACTAATTGTGAGTTCAGTCAGTTAATGCATGCATGCATGCAACTAGTGTTCTCCAGATAATTGAATATTCTCTCATAAATAACTCATGCATGTCAGTTCATACAAAGACCCAGTTGAGATTAAAGGAAGGGACAATGTACTATTAGTTGGAGGAATTTTCCTATAAAGGAAACTCATACATGCATAAGGAATTATCTCCTTCAGGATTGCGCAGTTATTTCAGAGGTCAGTGTTGTGTGTGAGAGGATTATTTACATAGGTTGCAGCTAGAGGACCCTGGAAAAACTGCGCAAGGAAATATGAGGTTTGGAGGACTGAAGGAAGGCATATGTGTTGTCAATTTTGTTTATGAGCAGCAGTGAGGGATTGTACTGAGAGTTGGATAGCTTGTGAGCTAAAGCTTTGTGTAATCTTGAGATATTTCCACTTGTATGATAATACAAATAACGGGGTTTTTAGCTGAGGCTTTCCCCAGAGTATTCTTCTGTGGTTCATGTGTATGATTTCTTCTTTTCTATTATATGTGTTCTATTTGATGTTGCTCAAAATCGATTAAGCTTCCGCAAGTTTGTTTGTAGAAGTAGATCAAGTATTTTTCTTTAGTATATTGCATTATCAGTTGCTACAGTGAAAATTTCTATAGTTTCATGTCTTTTCCAGTTGGTATTGATCTTGGTTAACACTTGTCTTGTTTTATGCCATCCGATTATGGCTAAGAAAATCGATAGTGGGGAGGGTTTAAGGTTTAACCCCCTAACCACTTTCCGTGTCTGACAGAGGTTAGCACCAGTTTCTCTCTTCGGTCCTTAGTTTCTTTCTACTCTACAACCAATTTGTCTAGTGAGGTTTTCCACTAGCACAGGGTCCTACTATTTTTCATGGAGGATATGGTCAGCGCTGCAAACGCAGGTAACCCCAACAGCTTAACTTTACGTGGTTTTGATTATTTTCACTATCTACATTTGTCTTCTGCATTGGACCTCTACCTCGTGTCAAGATTGACTGATTGTCGCCTCTGTCCAGGGTGGCTTGATAGTCTTCTCATGCTGTCAATGAGGGTTTGCCCCGATAAACCTTTTCAGGAAGTAAGCATACAAACCAAAAAGTTATTTTCCAAATATTTATAGCCTCTCTATTCTGAATTTGTTAACTAATGAGGTGTATTGTGTTATAGATAGGCTGCTCGATGTAAAAAATCTCTAGTTCCAGGTAAGAATGACCCTCTTTCCATCACCGTGCTTCTTATAAATATCACCAGGTTAAAATCTTATCGATTCCTTGGTTGCTTGTGGTTGTATGGAGGTATTTTCCCCTATTTGCCTAGTTCAATCAAGCTTGGAATGCGTCCCTTAAAGGTTCAAGAACTTATGAATTCCATGGTCACTTCCAGGTTGGCAAATCTTACCTCAGGGCATGAATATTTAGCTACGAATGATTAACTACTCGATGAGAGAGAGACTGTGCATCAAGTCGAGTTTTTCGCGAAGAGTTGCTTAGGTTTTGGTTTTTAGATTAATTAATTGTATAACAAAAAGCTGAACATTGTGCATGGCACATGTATTTTGTGAACATTCAACACTTGTTCGACTACAAGACATTTTGTGGATATTTTCTCTGTTTATGCATTATTGAGTTAAGTTACACACTAGATGGCATTTTAGGGGTTTTATTCATATCATTATAATCAGGTCGTTGAGCCGTTCTGAAATGTGGCACTATTATCTTTAAGTTATTAGAAGAGGGATTATATTTCGCCAAAATCAGTACGTTTCATTTTAATGACAATGAAGTTGTTTCATCTTGGATTTAATTGTAGGTCTAGATTACTCTATTTCCTTGCTCAGGGTATTAGAAGTTAGTAACTTTACCTTAGTACATTTGGCATTTCCGGAATGATTCTTTTAAGGATTGTTTATACATTAAGTCACCTAGATCACCTAAATGATGGTTTTCTTTTGAGCTCTACAGTAATCTTGTAGTATTTCATGCAATTTATTTCTATTGTGACTCGTGTATATGTTCGTCATTTTCAGAACATTTCCTTTTAATATTATTTTTACAATGAATAAGCTGGAATTACTCCTATAATGGTTTGCAGTACATTAAGCTCAGTTAATATTCGTCTCTATAGCATAATACATAGATAAATTCTTCAGTAATCATATAATGTTTCATACAGTTTGTTCCACTACTCATAATAATAAAATATTCCTAATACTTTAAGAACGCATGCATATTTATCCTTTGCTTGAAGTTATTTCTCCATACTTTACTAGTATTACTTGCTCTCTTACCTGCATTTCCATAACATATTGTATGCTTGCATTGCGAATTTGGTAATTTTGATTCTCTGCTTTAATGCATTTTTCAAAGAATTTCTTTTCCTAGTTGCTCTGCCATTTAAGAAATTCTTCCATCATTAATTCATAATAAAAAGTGCTATTTTATCATTCACATAAATTTTCCATAGTCTAAGATTAATTCATAATGTATCTTACTACGATACTTATCTGTTCTATATTAGCAAAATGTAATATTCAATTCTCTCTGGAAAGTCTCTCCTCCCAATTGCGAGCCTAGAAGTTACGTTTAGACCCTCCCCCGAGCACTTTCTTCTATTCATAATTAAAATAATTTCGGCCACAGTCAAGTACCTTGGGCATCTAGCCTCCTGTCCTGCCTCAAGTCATGTACCTTTTTACTGACTAATTTTTTTTAGAATTCACCCATTGGTTTATTCCACCAAACTCTAGGATGTCTCCTGGCTTCTTTTCCCCCATCTAAATCTCCCCTCAGGGCAGATGGGTAACTGTCCTTTTGTAGCTTTTTCTTTTAATTAATGTAAAAAGTTTTTATTTTTGTAAAAAGTACCAGTACTCCTAATTACCAATAATTTAGGTAACCAAATGTATGTTTTTTGGCCCTCCAACCTTAGTCATTTATTATTTAACATGATAGGGTAAGATAAAATAAAGTAATAAATGGTAATGATCAAACTAAGTAACCATAGTAATTTGTATGCATCTTGGGGTGTTACATCTCCCCCCTCCCCCCCCCCCATATGAGGAACATCGTCTCTGGTGTTCTTTCTGCTTTCAGAAAAATAAGGTCGGATAAGTTTTCTGCATAAATTCCTCCTCTTCCTAGGTGGCCTCATCCAGGCCAAAGTGCTTCCACTGCACTTTACCCTAGGTGATGGCTCGCTTCTATAAGGTAGTTTCTATCCAAACAAGAATACAAAGAGGTTCTACCAGAAACTCTCCTTCCAGTTCGACCTACATAAAAACAATTCATAGTCACAACCTCTTCAAAACAGTCTATCCGAAAGGCATATAGTCCACTTAATTGATTACCTGAATATTTTCTCAGTTAATGATATGCTGAGGATTGTACACATATTGTTTTAGCAAATATGGGACATATTATGGACCCGTATGTGGCTTGGTAATGTAAGCTTATAGGTCATCGACCTGATTCATTCTAAGACTTGAAAAGGTCCACAATATCAGGGTGCTAACTTAGCACAACCCATCCTTTGTAAGGAAATTTTCCGGGGATTTACCCTTAAATATACGTGATCTCCCAGCGGAAATTCTTTGTATGTATTATTTTTATCTGCATACACTTTCTGCCTATCCTAGGTAGCCCTTAAATTTTGTCAAACTTTCTTAACACTCTCCTCCATTTCTACTAGCAGATCAGGAACCACTGCTAGCTTATTAATTGGATTATTCCAATCTACGCATACCGTGCACTTTCTTACATACAATACTTCAAAGGGGCTCATGCCCAGTGATTCATGATGTCCATTATTATATGAAAATTCCACTAGGTGGAGATAGTCTTCCCACTTATGTGGCTGCTACATCACAAACATGCGTAGCATGTCCTCTAGCACTTGATTTACCCGTTCGGTTTGTCCGTCCATTTGAGGATGGTAGGAAATACTAAATTGGATCTGAGTACCCAATCCTGAAAAAAGATTTTTCTAGAATGTGGGTGTAAAGTTTACATCCCTATCGGAAATCACTACCTTGGGTATTCCATGCAGACGAAAGATTTCCTTCATAAATATGTCTGCAATTTCCACAACTTTTTAAGTGGATTTCACAGGTCTGAAGTGAGAAGTTTTGCTCAATTTGTCTATCACCACCGTAATTGAGTCATGATGCTTCTTGGTGCGAGGTAAGCCGGTGATGAAGTCTATAGATATGGTCTCCCATTTGCATTCCAGAATGGGCAATGGTTTCAACAAACCCACGGGATGCTGATATTTTGCCTTCAACAACTGACACTACAAACATTTGGACAAGTACTCAGTAACATCCTTCCTTAACCTGGGCCAAAAATACCATTTCTTAATGGCTGAAAGAAGTTTCTGGTTATCTGGTTGACCAACACATGGTTTCCTATGAAACTCATCCAATATCAATTGTTTAACCAAGTTTTGGTTATGAACATAAATTTTGTCCTTATAGGTAAGGAGGTTATCGGAATTTATTTTGAAACCTGATTTTTCCTTTTTCAGCAAAGCTTCCTTTATGTGTTGCCAAAGAATAGTGTACTTCTAATCTTAGATAGATGCTTCCTTTATGATTTCAGGAATATTTGAGTGTACTTGGCTCATTGGACCTCATAAATACAATGTACTTTTCTGCTCAATGCATCGTCGACTCAGCTTTCCTTCCCTTCAAGATGCTTCATTTCGAAATCGAACTCACTTAAAAATGTTGTCCATTTGGCCTGTCAAGCATTTAAGGTAGACTGGTTGAAGAAATTTGTAAGCCTGTTATGATCTATTAACAACAGAAGTTTCTTCCCCAATCGGTAGTGTCGCAACATTTTAAGTGCATGCACTACTGTTGTCAATTCAAAGTCATAAGAAGAATATCATTGTTCATACTTTTTTAGCTTTTGTGACTCGTAAGAAATGACCTTTCCTTCTTGTGTCAGCACTCTGCCAACACCTTCTTTACTTGCATCCGTGCAAACCATGAAAGAATTTTCCGGATCTACTACCTTTCACAGGTGCAATCGTAAGAAGGTGTTTTAGTCTTTCAAAGCTTTAATGACACTCGGTTTTCCATTGGAAAGCACGTCCCTTTTCCTGTAAAGAGGTCTTTGGGAAGGCGAATTTTGAAAATCCTTCAACAAACTGACGGTCGTACCCGACCAAACCTAGGAATGATCTGATATTAGTGACATTCTTTGGAGCTGTCCATTACATAATGGTTTTGACCTTTTTTGGGTCTACTGATATAACATGACCCAAGTATTGAATCTTATGTTTGAAAAAGGCACACTTTCTTAATTTAGCATATAATTGATTTCCATAGAGTCAGCAATACTATTCTCAGATGTTCTTTATGTGTGTCCTGATTCTTAGAGTCTATTATAATGTCATCAATGAAAATTAGTACAAAATTATCAAGGTAGGGGTGGAAAATACCGTGAATTAGACTCATAAAGGCGGTTGGGGCATCTGTGAGGCCAAATGGAAACAATAGGAACTTGTAATGACCATAACAAGTACAGAATGCAGTCTTGTAAATGTCCTCCTCCTTTATCCTTATTTCATGGTAGCTAGATCTTAAGTCGATTTTCGAGAATACTTTAGCTCCTTGCACTTGATCAAATAGATCATTGATACGTGGTAGAGGATATTTATTCTTGATGGTCAATTTATTTAATTGACGATAATCAATGCATAATCTCATGGTCCCATCCTTTTTTCGTACAAAAAATACGGGGGCTCCCCAAGGGGAGAAACTGGGATAAATATATGTTTTGTGTAGAAGCTCGTGAAGCTTCATTTTGAGTTCTGTTAGCTCAGGTATACTCATGCAGTAAGTGGCCCAGGATATAGGGGTTGCGCCCTGAATTAGTTCTATGATGAAATCAATATCGCGCTTTGGTGGTAATCTTGGAATGGATTAAGGAAATACATCAACAAATTCTTGAATGACAGGAATGTCTTCGAAGGAGGTCATCTTATTCTTGGTGTTTGTAAATCCCACTTGAACAACATATATTTGATAGCCTTTCCTAATACATTTTCCTAGATGACTAGTAGTGATAGGATGTAACTTGGTATTGGTTTTAATTGCTCGGAGTTCCTTCCTTCGGCCTGTTTCAACAATAAAACTGACAATTTTCTGTTTGCAATCCACTAGTGACCAACATTTTTCCAACGAATCCATCTCGATGAAAATGTCATAAGAACCCAAAGGAAGGATATTAAGGTCAACATAAATGGGTTTCCCTAAAATTGTTATGAGAGAGCATTCTGTTTTTGCAATTACCCTTCGTTTTGTTCCAATGGCTAATTGAAGTAGCCATGGTTTTGGAAACTTACTACTGTGTAGTTGACACTTTTCTACCACCTTAGGGTTAACATATCTTAATCTAGCACCAGGATCAAATAAAACAGAGACAGGTTGCTTAGCAATCATACCTTCGCATTCAATCATGATGGGCTGATATTCTACTTGATGATCATCTAGAGCAGCATTAATTCTAGGCACACTCCTTGCTACTTCTCCAACGATGGATGCTTCCTGCATATTTTATAGTTGTTTCGTCCTTGCCTTATGCAGAGAATTTTTGCAATAGTGGGGTTCTCCAGATCCCCAACATTGCAGCAGTAGTTTTGACTGTTGGTCATTAACAGATTTCATAACTCCCTTTGACTGTCTGTTTTCAGAATATGCAGCTTTGAACTGATTTTTTGTTGTATATTGTTGCCACTAGAGAATTTTGGGTGTCTGTTTGGAATCAGGTTTCTACCTTTCCTATTCGACCCTCCTTTCTGTTCTTTATTTTTCTGTTTCAACTGTGAGTAGCAGAGGTGGGATTTTCGCACTGCATCATCTATTGTTTCAGGGTAGTCAAAATCCAATTTCTCCTTCATGAAATTCGGTAGGCTACTGATGAAGCATTGAATTTTGGCCTTTTTCTTCTTGCATATAAATCACATAGCATATAATGTTTCATGCATATAAGAAAATATTCTTAATACTTTAAGAACACATGCATATTTATTGTTGCATAAAGTTATTTCTCCATACTTTACTAGTATTACCTGTGATCTTGCCTGCATTGCCATAACATAGAGTCCACTGTTTGCATTGCGAATTTCGTAATTTTGATTCTCTGTTTTAATGCATTTTTCAAAGAATTTCTTTTCCTAGTTTGTAATTTAAGAAATTCTTCCAGCATTAATTCGTAATAAAAAGTTCTAGTTTATTATTTACATAAATTTTCGACACTATAACATTAATTCATAATGAATCTTACTATAATACTTATTTGCTCTATATTAGCAAACTATAATATTCAATCCTCTCTGGAAAGTCTTTCTCCCAGCTGCGAGCACCTTCTCACTGATTTTTTTTTTTTTTTTCCACTGGTTTATTCCACCCAATCTCTCCTGGTTTCTTTTCCCATCTAAATCTCCCCTCTAGGCAGATAAGCAATTATCTTTTTGTAATTGCTAGTACTCCAAATTACCAATAATTTAAGTAACCAAATGTATGTTTCTTGGCTCTCCAACTTTAGTGATTTATAAAATAATAAAACTTAAAATAATAAACGATAAAGATGAAACTAAATAACCAAATTAATTTTTATACATCTTGAGTTTTACATCTCATTACACTCCCCAATATACTGATTTCTTTTACACTTCCAAAACCAATAGAAAACACCGTTATCATTACAGTATTTAAGGTATTAAAATATTAGTAAATTCCAAAGTCTTACGAGTATCAAAGGTACCTCCGATCTTGACAATTTATGATGTATTAAGTCTCGGAATTAAGAACCACTCCCATGTTTGCATTAATCATATATTAGGAATGTGAATTAATGTTCATATTCATCTGGTCACTCAGAATAAGTTCACTAATATAGGAATAATTTTCATCTTATTCTCGTGGGTTCATTAGTGTTAAATCCAAGTTGTCCGACGTAGGCGTTACAATGGAAAATTTATTATCTTAAATAAATGTTAAAAATGTGAAATAATTATTTTATTATAAAAATGATATGAATGTTAAAAATGTGAAATAATAATTTTAATATAAAAATGATACTAACAAAACTATAAGATAATTATTAATATAAAATTGATAATTTCATTTCTCATAGAAATTTACTCAAAATTAGTGGTTTACCAAATGATAGTTCAAATCACTGTTAAAAGACAATGGTGCTTACTACGCGAGAATTCTAGAATGTAATTTCATTTCTAAGAATGTCTCCAATTCATTTCTAAGAAGTCTCCAAGTGTGAATGTCAAATTTTGTAACAAAAAAGTAAAACCACAATCTAGTGAGAATGTTTACGCTACTTGTAAATAGTAGTAAAGTAGAAGTCTGTATTTAAATTTTGAGGAGCAATAAGTAATAGAAAGTCTGTACACTAATCCCATATTATAAAAATATATTTAATAATAAAAAATAAATTTTTACTCTCTATCCATTTATTATTCATCATTAAACAAAATAGACATATATAAATTACTCAGAATTAAATTAAAATTCATAGAAAACAAAATAGACATATATATATGCCCAAAAATAAATTGGAACACAGTCCATCATAAATTCAAACACGTTACCATCGTAATAAGCTTATCGGAGTCAATACTTTCACTACGACTTAATCAGTCGCTTGCATTATTATTTGGCCACAAGTCTGAGAGGCTCAAACAACAACTAAACTTTAGCCAACTTTATTGTTTATAAATAGTTTCAACTTACTAAGCTAGTTAATAGTCGCAATGGCTAAGGAGCTTGCTATAGGGCATTAAATACCTGTTTAGCTGCATATTTTTTAAGCTGATAATACACCACCACTATTTTTTATTTAACTTTAGCCAAATTTATTGCTTATAAATAGTTTCAACTTACCAAGCCAATTAATAGGGGCAATAGCTAACGAGCCTGCCATAAAGCATTAAATGCCCGCTTAGCTGCATACTCCTTAAGCCGATAACATTTTTTATTTATCAACTAAGACACGTGTTATTGGCTTAAAGAGTATGCAGCTAAATAGGCATTTAATGCCCTATGACTACAACTGCATTGCCACCTATAAAAAACTAACAGTTTTATTTCTAATGGTCCACATAATACTACATAATACTAAATAGTATAGGAGGGTGCCCCAGTGTGTTGGAGTTTGGTGCAGATTATAGGTGGCAGCCGACGTCTCCCGGGCCACCATGGCATGGGCGCGGTACTGTGGAGTACCAATTTGTTGACTTAGATACTGCACGTTTAAATTGTAAATTTTGAACGTACAATAAACGACCATGAATATATTTGAAAGCCATAATCCATGGCTTTCAAATATGTGGGGTTAGAATACGGAGAGAAAAAGAGGGTCCCTGCTACAAGGTTAACTTTACTGTGTATTTGCAAGCACTCTTCACAATATAGGAGCCCTAAATAGTACGGACAGTCAGGTTACGACCCGAATTAGTTGGGTGCATAAAGTTAGTGTTCTTCCTGGGCGGCGGAGATGAGGGTGAAGTTAATTTTGCGATAAAGGAATCTTCTTATTTGAATGTTTTTATTCAATTTTTTCCCTGAGACATTATATTTTATTTTCTCAATAAGTTTGGAGGAAGAAATTGGCCTAATTTATATTCTAAGGAAATATTTTTCAGAAAAGTCACAAATTTTTTTGGTGGATCAGTTTTGAGTTATTTATTGAGTGGTTTATTCTGAGGATAAGATGGACAAGTAGATCTGGCCTAAGTCAACTACTAATAATGAATTAAAAATAAAAATAAAATAAAAAGAGATTTGTATATTTATTAA